>CM038595.1:15525686-15546009 GCA_021533255.1 Ceriops tagal
AAAAAAAAAAAACAACAACAAAGCTTCAATCCCAAACTAACTTCAAGATAATCCAGCAATAAAAGTAAAAGAAGTACCTGTACTTCCACAATTGTTGAACTTCTCATGGCATCCAATATAAGCTGGATATTGTTAGTCAAATGTGAAACCTGAAACGTAAGATCTTGACCTCACACTAATAGCATAACAAACTGCTCTAGACCATAAATTGCACTTCCAATGACAAAGCATAATTTAATCACAGTGAAATTTTGTACAGGACTCAATGCACACAAAGTATGCAGAAGGAAAAATATGACAAGATGCTTGCTGATTGATTAAAATTTCCCATACAATTGTGTTGAGGAAAGAAATTGCAAGCCTTAAGCATTTTCTATTATAGCAAACTCTTATTTAAATATAATAATTTCAACAGAAGCATTTCTTTTGAGCTGTGCATATGCCAATTTCATCTATTTCATGCTGAACAAGATAATTTTAAAATTATATAAAGCATTAGTATCATCAACTTCAACCTCCCAGTTCCTCTCCTGCTCATTATGGTTTTCTTGCAAAACTCCTCCTTGGGAGAATATATAACCATAAAGTTGGTCTGGGTATATCATAAAATACAATACAGTATTGGTATTTCAGAGCACAGCACCATGACAAATTTAAGCAAGAATAAGCACTGAAATAATATAAACTTAACCTCGTATCCATTGAATTGGAGATCTGATCAAAGACCAACCACACAAACTTAGTATGGATATGATCAAACAGTAAGTACTCAAATAATAAATCCAAATCCTTGTGCAAGGTACATTTTTCTGAAACCCTTGTATAGCATTAACAGCCACAATTCAAAACCACAATACCAAAAAGAGAGATGAAGATTGATATGCTTTGGATAAAATAGAAGCAGCTATAACCAGAGACAACATGATTATCAAAATGACAGAAATCAGTTAGCATCCCAAGCAACTCACTTTGTTGAACCCTGCTATTAGTTGAACAGGCACCCAGCCCTGATCATCCATGTTCTGCCGCAAGAATGTATCTTTAATTAAATTTTCAACACTGCAGTAGAAAATATGAAGTGTAAATGCAATGAACTTCCCAAAAAATAGACAATAAGGAGATGCTTCTCGAGACATCGCATAGAAACCTATGCACAGGAGCTTGAAAAAGGAAATACCTGAAATAATAATCTATTTGAGTCACTATCTTAGAATGCAACTGAAAGTCTGGATTAGGGAAAAGCATTGCATGAGGTGGTGCTGCAACAAAAGGCAGAGCTCCAAAAGAATCTGGAGGTGGGGCAGGTACATAATAAACAGGAGGTGGCAATTCTGAAAGTGGAACAAAGTTAGAGCAGGGTCCATAGATACATCAACAATAGCAATAAATATTAATGGGCTTACCAGGAAATCCCATGGGACTACCAAAAGGTCTCACAGGTGAAGGTGCAATAAATGGCATAGAAGAAGGTGGAGGGGGTGGCGGCCGGTGCCTTGTAAACCTCGGGACAACTCTTTGGGGATGCATGTGGCTATCTCTGCCATTGAAATGTCTATGATTATTCCAATCTTGATTTGCAGAATCTTGATCACGCCTGCCCCCATGGTTGTGATGGTGAGAACCATCTGTCCGAGAATGTGGCCCACCGTTGCGGTTCCTGAACGAGTTGCGCTGCTGCTGTGGGTGATCGTTAGCAGCACGAGGTTGTGGATTCTTTTCAGAATTTTGCCGAGGAGAAGAGTTATTTCGATGAACTTCCCCTACAGGGGCCTGTGATCTTGGTGACTGTGGGGCGCCACTATTATAAGACATGTTAGCAACATTGCGCTTCATTGTTCTTTGGCGTGCTGGTAATGTGTGGTTTGAAGTTGAACTGGCGTTTGAGCTATTACCAACTTGTTTCTCTGATGATGAAGATGCAGCTCCAGTTCCCTATGGTACATAAAACAATAAATAAGTATTTCTGATGGAAGAAAAGCCAGTATCACAAATTGCCAATATCAATACACAACAGACAGGAAACCGAAACAGTCCATTGGTAAAAATACTTTCAATCTTTATCATTTTTCTTAAATGCAACATTATACGCCTGCACCACACACCTAAGTAATCAGTTATATCCTCCATGTTGTTTTTGGCAAATTTCACTTCAGCTATAATAAGCTCTTAAACTACAGTTTTCCCCAGCTACCAAAAGTCCACAGTAACTTGCTCTTTCTCAGTAAACGAAACAGACTAAATCAGATTCTAAATACAAAACCTGTGGAACAGAGGACGACGATGATCCATCAGATAAACCTTTCAATGAATCAGATGACGATTTCGTTGAAGCCCTAGCTGACTCGGACAAAGCAGGCCAGGAGGCGGCTCCCATGACAGGCCCAATCTCAATGGCCCCATTCGAAGGCTTGCTCCAAGCCGGCCTCTTAATCGCATTGCCGCCAGGGTCATTCCTAGCCTCCGAGCCCTCTTCCTCTGCCATCGAAGAAGAAGAACAACAAGCCAAGACCACCGCTTGCTCGTTCGCGGCTTGCTCGTTCGCGGCCGCAGATGGAGAAGAAGGAGCAGCCGCGATCGTCTCCGATTCGCCGCGGACGATTTTCGTCCACGGCGATGAGACCGCTCGCATGGCCCGCCGCGATCGAGGGCTACCCACCGCTCGATTCTTACTCTTATTATCCGCGGCGGAGTGCCGTGGGGAGTGATGGCTAGCCGCCGCTGTCGCCGTCGTACTGGTGGCGATATTGCTGAGAGAGTTAGTCGAAATAGCACTAGCCATTGAAACAACGATTGGGCCTAGGGTTTGTAAGAGCGAAAAAACTGGGAAAAGGGGCAAAGATCAATCAAAATTTTGCGGCAAATTACAGTGGATATGCGAAACAAAATTTAGGGAATCGATTCGATAATGCCAGACGATTTCCACCCCCACCACCCTTCAAAATTAAAAAAAAATAAGAAAGAAAAGAAAAAGGTTGAGCTTGGCGGCGGGATCGCAAGGAAATCGAGGTTCGGCGTCGGAGCAACGGTGGCTTGGCCTCTCTCTCTCTCTCTCTCTCTCTCTCTCTAGCTCTAGTGTTCCTTCCGGAATTAATAAATGCCGTGTTTGGCTACTTTGCTTGGGGGCTTTGGAATTCTGGGTAGGCTCGGGTTTTCCTTCCGCTAAGTTACGTTTTTTTACTGATATACCCTTGGGAGATTCTTTGTTCACACTAGAAGGCGAGCTAGTTTTGCCGAGATCTGATTGGATGACGTTTTATTTATTTATTTATTGATTTTTGGTTTAGGTTTAGGCTCACACTTGCTCAACTCTAAAATTACCAATATTCTCTTTGTCTTACCCGGTGTCGTATTCGGTAGAAAGAACTGGGCCGTCAAAAATCCAACGGAGTTCCAAAGTAAAATCTTGGGTGATGTTGCATGGTAATTTTCTTTTCTTTCTTTTTTTTTTTTTTTCACTCGAGTTAAAATGCGAAGGCCAATGTTGATCATCACCATATTATATATACTCAGTACCTAAAAAATAAATTTCTTTAAATCAAAAGGTACATACAAATACCTTGAAATTGCTTTTAATAGAGTCATTTTCATTATTAATGCAACATTTTGACGCTTTTATTGTTTTTTCTTTTCTTTTCACTAGCTTGAAAGTTAAGTTGGACATTGTGCTAACTTTACACACACACACACACACAACACACGTGCACACACCATAGTGTTTAGACTTAAATATTATAATAATAATAATAATACTAATAATAATTTTTTTTTTATGCATCGAAATTAAATAAAATTATTTTCTGTTGAAGGAGATTCAAACACCGTAGTATCATAAAAGGGATTGAGTTTACTAAAGAAAATTAATGCAATCTGTATTTGAAGAAGAGTCAAGCTGGAAGAACTAGATGGCAATCGAAGGAGGCTTTCAATCATTCATTCCATCACCGTAGAAATTATAACTGAAATCATATACGGGACCCGTGAATTTGGGGTTAGTACGTGGCGACAACGTACTATTAGGGAGACGAAAGGGGGAGCACCTGATTAGGATTTGATCAAGTGATCCTAAGAATAAGTTTTGATTATATCAGTATGGTAGCTTTTATTTTTATTTTTTTTATTTTTTTTTTGGCGGGGCTGGGGGAAGGGAATGGCCCAAACTGTTTTGCCGACTACCCAATTATAGCAGAAGAAATTGAGCCAATCCCAATCCACCATTGGATGTCTCGCTTTTGCCTCTTTCAGACTCAGAATCCATTACAGAAACGGACCATTGGGTTCTGCTGTTTAAAAGTCTGCTGGACATTGGGTGTCAAAAGCCCAGCTCCTGATATAGCATTGAGCCCCGCTTTCAAGAAACAACGATCCCTCCGAAGACCGGACCAACGAGACTCCGTGGAAAACAACAACGAACACGACGCACGTCGACCCTCAATTAACGCCGCAAAGGTAGGCCATTCAATTGGGCATTGAAGCATTCAACGGAAAGAAAGAAAGAAAAAAAAAAAAAAAAGTAGATGTCAGTTGCGGGCTTCAGCTGACTGAAATAAATCTCTCTCTCTCTCTCTCTATATATATATATATATATATAATTAATTTATTTATTTATTTCCTTTTTAGGTTTGGAATTAGTAAAATATATTAGAAATATGAAACGATCCTTGACTAGAGCGTACTTAATATTTCAGTAAAGTCTCCGATTAAATGTCTTAGTTGTTTATGCCCATAAAGTCCACTGTAGTACGTATATTTCTTTTTACGTCCAAATTAAGATGATATTTTGACAAGACAACATAGCTCAATTATGCAGCTCATTTATGATTTATATATATATATATATATATATCCTTCCGTAGATGATGGATAAGTTTATACTGTCAAATTTTAATTGTCAATTAAACACGCCTCTTAATAAATAGTAAGTTTTTATAATTAATAATTGAAATGGATATCAAATCTTTTACATGTACTTTTTTATAGTTATGTAATAAATTTTTACCCTGCATGTATCTGGACACCTACAAAGAATCATTCTTAGTCAATTTGGGAGAGAAGAATGAGATACGAGGGGGATAATAATTTCAACATAAAATTTAAAGAATCCAGCAAAAATAAAAAGTTATTAAAATAATTTGATGAAACATAAAATCAATATATAAATATTTTTTCAAACAAATTTGAGAGAAGATTCATGAAATAAGAATATGAATCAATTTGATTACAACGAGTATATGTAACATAAGTATACTATCCATTGTAACATGAGTTCAACGTAAAATTCTTATATATATATATATATATATATATATATATATGTATATGCAACATGAATGCAAAACTGGCCCCGGGTGGCAGACCAAAGTCGACGTCAGATGCAGACGTGCCCCCCAAAACCCTGGCTCACTACTTATCCATCTATAAATTGCCCAGCGCCTCCTTACCACTCCTCTGCTCTTTGAATTCGTCAAAGAAGTCGAGTAGAGCAGTTTTAGTTGTGCAAATTAATGGCGAAGGAAATGGGGAAGGAGGGGAGCCAGCATGGGAAGGGCAAGGACTACATTGACCCACCACCAGCTCCTTTGCTGGACATGGAAGAGTTACGCAGCTGGTCTTTCTACAGAGCTATACTCGCAGAGTTTGTTGCCACCCTTCTCTTTCTTTATGTGGGTGTGGCCACTATCATTGGTTACAAGCACCAAACTGTGACTAACCCTTGTGCAGGCGTTGGCCTTCTGGGTATTTCCTGGGCCTTTGGTGGCATGATTTTCGTCCTTGTTTACTGCACTGCCGGCATCTCTGGTAAGTAGTACTACTCGTTTCTCCTTATTCCAACCCACCCCCCCCCTTTTTTTTTGGTAGAATTTACTCTTCGATTAATTAATCTTCCCTCGAATTTGCTATGCTTAAACTACAGGGGGCCACATTAATCCTGCGGTGACGTTCGGGCTCTTCTTGGCACAAAAAGTTTCACTGGTTCGAGCGGTGGCCTATATGGTGTTCCAATGCGTGGGAGCTATATGTGGCGTAGGTCTTGCGAGGGCATTTATGAAGCATCCCTACGATTCACTGGGCGGAGGTAATAACTATGTTGAATCTGGCTACTCAAACGGTGTTGCTCTTGGAGCTGAGATCATTGGCACTTTTGTTCTGGTATACACCGTCTTCTCCGCTACCGACCCTAAACGTAATGCTCGCGACTCTCACGTTCCGGTAAGTATCCGCACAATCTCTCTGTTTTGTCTCTCTGTTTTTTTTTCTTTTCCTTTGAAACTTTTGAAACTGAGTTAAGAGTCAACAAAGAGTGTATGTGTGATGTCTGGTGGTGGGGGTTTTACATTTGGTGTGTTTCAGATTTTGGCTCCCTTGCCCATTGGGTTTGCTGTGTTTATGGTTCATCTGGCTACACTTCCCATCACTGGCACGGGAATCAACCCTGCTAGGAGCTTTGGTACTGCTGTGATTTACAACAATAAAGCTATCTGGGATGATCACGTACGTCCATTTCCATGACTACTCTATCTCATTAACTGATTAGAGAATTCAATTTCGGATTAGACGTGTGGACGCGAAATTGCATCACTAAAACGATGTTAATTACTCATTTTGATTATTTTACTGCTTGGATTTTGATTAAAGTGTAGTTTTAGTGACATTTGGTTTGATTGAGGCCTTTTTTTTTTTTTTTTTATCTACTCTTGAATGTTGAGCAGTGGATTTTCTGGGTCGGGCCATTCATTGGAGCTTTTGCAGCGGCTGTATACCATCAATACATACTGAGAGCAGGAGCTATAAAAGCTTTTGTATCCTTTCGCAGCAACCCCACCAATTAAGTAGACGAATTGGGAAACCTTTATCCCTTTACCCTTGTTATTTCATCTCTGCTGGATGTAAAACTTTCGTTACTATTATTAAATGGACTATCCTACTGCTTGTTTATTAAAAGCGACGACTCCAAGGCCCGCGGTCGGCGTTAAAACACAATAAAGGACAGTAAGAACAAAAAGAGGACAGGTTATTGCATGGTCCCATTGTGTCAAGTAGGAAGTAGAAACCCCGTGGTTCCATGGAAGTCCTGCTTCATGGAAATTCATAAAGCAACATTAATGTCTCACCAACTCAATTTGTGGAAATTTATTTAGGTAGGTGGCAGACACTTCTGCACCGACACGTGAACAAAACGGCTGTCAAGATGGCTCTAATTTTCGAAGTCAGAGGCTCAGGGCATCATATTTCCTGAATTTTTTCGAAATAAGATATCCTTATTGAGGACTAATTGTTTAGAGAGTGAGAAAAACCTCTACTTGGACTAAAGACAATTTGAAATATGATCCGTATCACTTTCACATGGAAAAATTCGCGTCCATATACGACCTATAATCAATGTATTCCCCATTAATAAGGTAAGTTGTAAGAAGCTAACCAATAATTTTGATCACTTCGCTCATAGACTCACGGAAGTGCCCATTGGAAGTTAAATATTCCTTCAGAGATTAAAGAATTTTGTTGGCTTGCCTGCAAAGATGTTTTGCCCACAAAAGGAAGGCTACAAAAGGAAGGCATTTACTGTGATAAATATTTGTCAAGTATAGGTTGTGAGGCTTGACACTACTATCCATTGTCTTAAGGGTGGTAATTTTGCTCAGGCAGTTAGGTTGGCGTGTCCCCTGGGAATCCGTTCCCATTTTAGTGGTGCCCTAAGCTTCCTTGACTTTTTTAATGGAGGCTCTTCATGTCTTGATGCTGAGGCCTTGTCCTATTTTTCCATCATTTTGTGGCTGTTGTGGTCAAAATAGAAACTCAAGTCCTCTAGCAACCTCTCGGTCGTGATCCTTTTTGTTCAGTCAATTTTGTCTCATAGCATTTGCAGGATTTCCATGCTACCTAGTGACTCTGTCACTAATGCTCCTCCATGTTCGCCCTCATCTGATTGGAAAGCCCCACCCCTTGGGATGCTTAAGCTTAATGTTAATGTCAAAATTCTTGAACACCAAGCTGTCTGGTGCTGGGGCTTTAATCCGAGATCATTCAGGGTGTGTTCTTGCCACTCTCTCATGTAAGTTTTCGTTTATCTCTTCTCCGGCTATTGTGGAGGCGCTCAGCCTCCGTACTGCTTTGCGTTGGGCCTGGGATATCGGTTTCTGCACCTTGCATGTCGAATGTGATTCACTTCAGGTGCCCAATGCTATTTGTCTTTGACATGAATGATCTGTCGGAATTTGAGCCTATAATTGATGACTGCAAATATCTCCTCTCGCCACTTCATTACATTGAGTTCAAACACGTAAAGCGTACGAAGAATATAGCAGCAGCTCATGGACTTGCCAAATGGACTCTCAATGTCGTTAACTTTGTTGTTTGGATAAGGGAAACTCCTTGGTGCGTTGCCAGTGTTACAAATTTTGAATATACCAATGTAATTTACCCACAAATAGAAATCTGGCAGTTTCCGTGATCCAAGGACTTGGAGAACATCTTTTGTTAGTTCCACTGCTTGAAGTGATTGTTACGACCACGAAGAGACCACAAATCCCAGTTTTGATACATAGGAGCCAAAACTGCTAAGAGCATTCCATCCAGCCTTGGCATCTGGATAATCTGAGATGCGACGTGGCATATCCGAAAGCCCTAGGAAATGCACGGATGCGCACAAACAGAGAGCCTTGGCAAAAGGAGTTGCAGGTTCCCATGGTCTCAGCCGGATGTCCATTAATTGCTCCCTTCATACACGATTTTGCAACATATATATATATATATTTCAAAGTGTTTCAATGGCTAATCTAATTCCAGATCAAAGATAGACCATCCACGTCGAGAAATCAACTTTAAAAGTCTTAGCTTGGAATTGAAATTCGAGAAGTCACCCAAGAGCAAAATTTATGGCCAAGACTTTCCCGAGGCTTTCATGTAGGTTTTTTTTTTTTTTTTTTTTTGGGATAGAGGGCAGGTTCACGGAACCTGACTTGGGCGGTTAAAATTAATTTGCAATATTAATTAGTTAAATAGGTGGATGGGTTGGATGAGCCGGAATTTCAATTATCTAATCCAATTAAAAAATCATGGTAATTATTTGATGACGATGATGATGATAAGTAAAAGGGAAAACACGTCCCCAACTCTTTGATGATGAGCAGAGGATATTCTGGGTCAGGCCATTCATTGGAGCTCTAGCTGCGACTGTATATCATCAATCAAACATGTGCTGAGAGCAGCAGGGAGACGTCAAAGCTTCGGGATCCGGTCGTGTGCTTGTAGCACAAAATTGTTCGAGACATCAGAATCTCTTTGTTCCGTATTTCAATCCGAGTGATTCTGCTCTTCGTTCTTCTTGGCCCTTCGGCCTCCTTTAAGTCCATTTTTTTTTTTTTTAAAAAAAAAAGCTAAAAAGGAAGCTTTGGGATGCTTACGTAGCAACCCAACCAATTAAGTACACACAAATTGGGGGACATGTTTATCTCTTTAGCATTGTTATTTATCTGGGTAGGGGGTAGAACTTTTGTTATGGTTATTAAATGGACTATCTTGCTGCTTCTTTGCTGAACGCAACGATTCTAGAGGCCTTTGATAGGGGTTTGAAGAAAAAAAGCCAGTAGGAACAAAAAGAGACTGGTTAACATCCAATCCAATTGAGACAGCATCGTCTAATGGAGATCGGCTTCACGGACAACCACAAAACAACATAAATATCTTACCCGCTCGCGTTGTTGAAGGCGCACCTACAAATTTATTTTAGTAGGTAGCAGTCACCCCCAGCGTCAACCCCTTGGATAAGATGGCTGTCAAGATAGTTTTAATTTTCGACAGGCGGGCTTTTCAAATTCAGGGGCATTACACTCTCTGGATTTCTTCCAATCAAGATATTATTGTGGGGGACCAATGGTTTGGAGGCAAACACGTATACTTTGACCATTAACAAGACATTTCTCCGTCAATCAGGTCTGTCGTAAGACGCTAAAGCCATAATTCTCGATCACTTCTGTCATAGACTGGTAGAAGTGAATTGATGGAAGTAAGCAAGACGTTCTAGACATCTGCCACCAGAAAGAGGTCCATGCCACGGCCAGAATACAAATTGACAAAATGGATTGAAAACCATCAACGACCAGAATACAAATTGACAAAATGGATTGAAAGCCATCAACTTGGGCTTTGGCCTCGTTTAACCGGTTCGCTGGTCTCAACAAAACATATATGTTGTCCTTCCTTCTAGTATTGCCTTTCGCGGGCTAGGCCACAAACAACCCCTCACCCAGACAACCCACAACCACAAGCCCAACAAACAGGATGAAACTAAAAGCCTACCAGGACCCAGGGTAGTTCCCATAGTATTCCATTTTCCGAAAGACAACACTCTACAATGGCAAGAGTAGGACGGGGCAGGGAATGAACTCAGCCAGTAGATTTGCATCCACATGCTTGGAATGGATTGCTTCCATGCTTATGACAACCAGATCCAAGTTTAGGTCATCAGCAACCTCACCGATGATGGCCGTGGGCTTATTCCCTTCCCCCAGTCGCTCCAACAATGTGAATTCCTGGAATCCACCTGTACTTTTGTAGAACATGTTTCAGCAACTTTATCACATCTAAAATCTTCTATGCTTATCAGTTAACGCAATCCAGATTAGCACACAAACTCGGGAACAAGATGACAAGAGGATAATAATGCTAGAGAACCTTTCTTCAACAGCTGAAAAATTAGCTGTCCATCTTGCTGCTATTTCTTTCCTTCATGGACATTGCACATGATTGTGCAAACTTGTAAGCATGCATTATTGTATATTTTCTGTAGAATTGGCTTATCGGTTGCTATATGTGGCGCCAAATTGTATCTTTTGATTCCTCTGAATATCGTGAGTTACATTCATTTTCTGCCTCAATTGTAGCAAGGTATATACTTGTCTCGTAGGCTATGTGCCTACTGCCAACAATTACAATACAAATAATTGACTACTCTTAGATACATACAATACAGATTCCACTACTAATCTACAATATACAAAGATTCCAGCCTAATTTATGAGGTTGGGGGATCACATACAAACCTTCAGAGAGATGCCAGCGGATGCTAGACACTTGGGTTTCGTGCTCCGGCAGTGACTCTTTCTGGCTCTCATCAATTACTGCAAAAAATAGAGAGTTCATCATTTCATTAAGTATAGAACTAGATAAGGCCTGTAACAGGAAAGTGTGGCTCCACTCGGCATTTTATACGGAAAACAGCATGAAAACAGACCAGAGCGGGCTTACCTACAACTGTTATGTCAGCACCATATTTCTTTGCCAATGCAGTGGCAGTTGCAGCCGCCTATTAGATGATCCATAAGTATTAGTGAACTACGTGCTAATAGAAGAACAATCAAGAAAGGAACTAGTCTACAAGGTCCGACTCCATGGTAAAAAATATAGTCAAAACTACGAGATTTCTCTTTACAAAGGCACAAGCAAGTGATATCTCAAAACTAAACACAAAGAACAAAGGCAAAGATAGAATGTTTGACAAATTATATGAGTAGAAAATCAATCCAGAAAATCATAAAATAATGAGCACTAAACACAGAATGAATTCAAATCATAAAAAGCAAAAAGCATTTTGGGGAGATTTTTTTTAGCAAAAAAGCTCACCTGTCTTGTTCCCTCGGAAAGATAAGGGTTCCTATCCGTGACAGGCAAAAGCAGATGCTTGAATTGAGTATAGGCATCTGCAGGTAAACCGACTTCGGATTCTTGCGGCTGGGCCTTGACTGTTAACAACCAAAGCACAACAGGCACTGACACTAAGTCCCCAAGCATCAAATTAATAAAAAAAAAAAAAAAGGGAATGCCGAAACAGATTGCAGTCATTTACAAGGGAGAAAACAACCCAAGAAAGGCAGAAACCCCACTTATATTCAATACCCAATTAAGCAGCTGCAGACCACATTACATAAAACCTCAGGCTTTAATTAGAACATTTAAATGTGGGAAAATTTGCAATGCCTCCTACAAGTGACTATTTTAAGGATTGCATTTTTATTCCGAAATTGAAAAGTATTGCAGAGGGCAAAGCTCAAAACTTGGGGTAGTGATATTCACTTTTATGTCCGATTCTGAATAGTTTGGGAGAGACGGAGGGTTCAATAGCCTTGGTCTGGCGAAGCGAAGACGGAAAGAGAGCTAAAGAAACCGAAGATCGAGCAGCAGTAATTGTAGTAATAGAAGACGACAACGATAACGAAGAAGAGGAAGAAGAATTGAGGGAGCAAGAATTAGCCTTAGGAGGGTGAATATTAGAAGAAGAATCAACGGGAACAGCGATCAAGCAATGGGAAAGCGCCATTGACAGGGAGCACTGTACAGGTACAACGGTGACGGGAAGATTTGGTAATAGGGCTAGTTGCTTCCAGAAAAACCAGGTGCCCAGAACGGTGTAAAAAAATTGAAAAATACAAACCATTTGATTTTGGAGCTTGATCAGAGTAGACCCACGAGTGTGTGGATCTCGTGCGCATTGACATAGTGAGCTCGCCTTTCTCGCTGGACCTTTCATTATTTGGACCGCTGGATCAAATCATCGGTAATGTTCCCTTTATCTAAAAACGATGTAGCGTAAGACAGCGGCATAATGCACTAATTATGTTTGCTTCGTATTTTATAATAGGAATTGGAGTTGGAATCGGAATCAATGGAATTGACGAGAGTGTTTGATTGAAGAAACCCCACACAAACTCGGGATAAAAAAACGAAAAACAAAAAGGAGATGCCATCACTTTTCTTGTGAATTTGTATTTAGCAATAGGAGCCATGGTGAGGAAGCTGCTTCACTCGCCAGGACTTTCGCTCCTGCCCTCCTGAAATTTTAGACTAAAATAGCACACGAGCATGAATGCGTATGGGGATCGAACTGGATTTACAAACTGATATACGAAACTAGCAACATTCAATCAGTAGGTAAACTGCACGCAGCGTCCAATGACCCTCACCGCCCGTCCGCTGAGAGTTTGTCGTCAAAATGAAACACTACTTTATTAATTGTATCTGTTTTAATCAAGAGATAATTACAACCCGTGGATCAAATAACGTTACAAAGTCATAAAAAGAAAAATAAGGAAGCATAGACAGATGATGCTTCAAAATTGTAGTGTAACTGCACCTGAATATATATGGACTAAGGGGTTCGGAAAAACACCAGCAAGTGGAAATTTTTTTTTTTTTTTTTTTATTTTGGGTGAGGTGAGAGGGAGGGGGGGTAGTGTGAGAGAGAGAGAGAGAGAGAGAGAGGAGGGGAATCAAAACATGGCAAAGAATGGTATAAGAATCAATATAAGCATGTAAAAAGGGATATCCAACTGGGGTGCATGGTTTCCTGGAGTAGTCGGTACTCCTGACACGGAAGAACTATTGACACTCCCCGCAGAAGCTTGTGGATTCACTGCAGTAGCAGGAGGCACCACAGATCTACTTGGGCTGATCGGAAGATTGTTGGAGTCAACAGCATTGTAACCTGGATATATAAGGTTTTCGTTATCCGGATTGTAGAGTCTTCATAGGACAAAAAGAAAACAGCATGATCTAATTCCAAACCCAAATGGAAGAATTTTACTCACAGTTGGATAGCTTCCAACCCAGCATATTACTCTCGCGATCAAAAACTATTCGATTACCAGTCATAAAATTTTCTGCACAAGGATGATCATGGAGCAAGTCCTTAGCACATGCATGCAAATATCAAAATCTAGAATGAACAGGAGAGAGGTTCCTTTCACTTCGAAGGCAATCTCTGACTCAAAGATGCCATGTAATTAAAAGAAAGGAATTTCTACGTGACCGAAAAGAACTGCTTTTGCCAGTCCATCAAAGCAAAAGGGTACAGCAATAAAGACAACTAATTAAATATGAAATAAGAGCACCAATTTTCTCCTTGAAAAACAAAAAGAGAAATTTGATGCATCAACATGACAGTGCCATTTTTATGGTAGATTCCGCATGGAACAGACCAACAGTAGGGGTAAGTTACAAAGAGAGGAACTGTATAACAAAGACACTTACGTCCAATGATATTAATATTTCCACTTTTCACAACACCCAGGCAATACACATAATTGCCACTCTGCAAATTGCAAAACAATTTTTAGTCCAAGAGACAGGAGTAAGAAATGAAGAGGTGTAAGAGGACTCAATTTACCCCAAGATCAACTATTACTATTGGGTCAGTTGCCATGAATTGCTTTCCACCTTTCATTATCAAATTCACTTTTGGAATCAATAAATCCATTTGATTAGCAGCACTGCAGTCAAAGCGAAAATCATTACTTAGAGACTTTAAAAAATAATAAACAAAAAAATAATAATAAAAAAAAGAGAGGAAGAATTAACACACACACACAGAGATGCAAATATGGTTTTTTTAATGGATATAACTGACCCGATATCATAACAATATTCAAACGGGATATCAGTAATATTTGCACGTGTTTCATTTGCAAGGTTGTTGAACTGCAGAAAGTTGTCAAATCATAAGTACCCAAATGATCAGGAAATAAATCTGTGGAAAAGTGAAGACAAATTACTCAAGCTACTTACTGTCTCAGATATAGATGTGTAAGCTGGATCATTTAGGTAAGTGAATGAGGTGCCAGTGTCAAAAATTGCAGAGAATTCAAGATCAGAAGCATTTTCTCCCACAATTATCCCAGTGATGCTGATGTTGTAAGTTGGACTGACAACAAATACCAATGGAAATTGATACAACTAACATAGAATTCAGGTTCAATATACATGATCTCACAATTAATTGAAGAAATAAGCACTGACTGTGATTGCCCCAGGTTGAAAGGTGTTGTGCTTTGTTCTGAGCTTCCTTTATCTCCAAAATTGATTCTTCCAAGCCCATCTTGATCAAAACACATGGAAAAGGAATTCGAAATATGCCCATCCCTTGCTAAAGTGCTAGGAACAGATATATTAGACATGCCAAGGCCAAATAAGCCATTAGGTGCCGCACCATCCAAAAATGAACCCTTCTGAACTCGACCACAACTGGTAAACAGTAGAACAATTAAATCAAAAGGGGTAGAAACAGACGAATTGCAAACAGAGGCCATCACAATGAGAATGAAAGATAATTGAGGAATGAGCAGCAATACAGTGAAAAGATCAATCAAAGAAAATGACCATGCATGGCCACACACCCACACCAAGCACATTCCTTATGATTTTGAGTGAGATATAACTGACATCTACTGGACTCTTTGATATAATGAATATTACCCACCCAATTGTAATCTTTGCATCAACAGTCTTTGATTGAGCATCATCCGTGATTAAGTGCAGCACATCCTCTCCCAAGACCCCAGTTGAAGAAGTCCCATTAGAGAGATATACAACTCGATAAGGGCAATCACTTTGAGCTGAAGAACACTGATTTCGTTGTGAACACAGCGTGCTATTGCAGAGGATTTTCTGGCTTGTTGATGATGTATTTGGGCTATAGATATTAAAGTTTAGCTGCTGATTGGCACACAAGCTATGTTAACAAATGTCAAAACAAACAAAATCCAAGAGACAAATGATTCAATAGCACGCTGCAAGTCATCTCTATGACAAAAGACCCTGACTTTCAACTCTAATAGAAAATTTTGAAACGTAAACTTTAATGTGCAAAAGTAGTAAGCAGTATTTTTTATCTAGTAATCTGAGGTGCAAAGCTGGACAATAGAACCAACCTAGCAAAATAGCATCCATTGATGCCAATCTGTACCAAAATCAATTAGATGTTCTCCATAATCAATAGTACCAAGCGAATTACCATAATTTAGAGAGGTTCGTCCAACTTAAATTATATGTTTCCGACTAAAACTCCATGATATACATAGGGTCCTTAACTTGGTACGCTAAAAAGAAATGGGATATGATTGTTTTATGAGAAAGGATGGAAAAGGGGAGGGGGAAAAACAGAAGAAGAGACAATCCCAGATAATCTGCAGAAGCAAAAACATTCGACAACATGAACGGAGTATTTACCTTCCCAGAAGGGGTTGACAGGCCACGAACGCAACTGATACAGTCGCATGGTAACCAGAAGATGTCACTGCCAGTATCCAGTGCCACCAGAAACCATGAATTTGGAGTTCCAACAGAAACATTTGCGTAGTGTAAACTGCAGATTGAACAAACACAGTGGACATTAGACTATTCCAATTAGTTTAGTTCTCCTCACCCCCTCCCCCCCAGAGAAAGACGAAAGGAAACATTAAAAAAAAAAAAAATCTTCAACATATTGCCGCGGCCAAGGTTACCATAAAGCTACGGCAACAAAAAGGCCGACAGAATAAAGAAGCAGCCGAACCTTAAAGCTTGTAACTCTTGTACCTCCAGTCACTAACAACCAAACAGAAACATAACCTAACAACCCCACCCCCACAGAAAAAAAAAAATGGAATTCCAGATTCCCCGAAAAGTAGCTGACCATAGATTCCGACCCTTTAAACTCAAAGTACGAACGTGAATATACAATAACTTCATCTATGAGGCGAACGAGGACATAGTAAAAGAAAGAAGGAGACATACAATCCCAGAGATTGGAGCCGGTAAGTCTCGTTTCCGGCGAGGAAAGTGAGCGGAGTGGAACCATCGGCTGAGGCCAGTCGCCGGCCGTGAATTACGCTGTCTCGGTGGGCCATGGCTCCGTAATACTGGCGACTTCCCTTGAGTGGCAAGTCATCGACGGCTAGAAATCCTTTAACCGGATCCGAGTACCGGTGATGGATATCAAACCCGAATGTCCCGAACCCGTAACAGCTCCTCGCCGAGAACAACAACAACATCATCATCCATAACAGTAGCGGACACAGATGATTGTAATAACAGCAGCGAGAACTAGAATCACCGTCGGGTCGAGCCATGGAACGGGAGTTCTCGCCGGTAAGAGAAATCAATCAACACGTGTGTCTGCTCTTTTCTTGAGTTTTTTTTTTTTTTTTTTGGTCCTTTTGGGGTGGTGGGGGGAGAACCGCGGGTGTTAAAGAGCTAGTGGAAGGCAAAGAAGTAGAAGGTCAGAGGAAGATGACGGGGAAGGCGGGTCCTACATTTTGGAATATTTAATTCAATGAGACTAATCCACCGGCCTAAAGTATTTTTTCGTTTGTTTTGTTCTTCAGACTGATTATCATGAGAATTTTGCATTTTTTCGCTCCCACATGAAAATTTTTCTTTTCCAATATGCATTTAGCAAATTTAACAAGTCGAGATGGGACTCATCGGAACCGGCCAGCTAACCTGACCGCATGATGTCTCGGAATAAAGAGATTTTAAGCAAAAGCATATGAGTTATATAATTAAATTTTTTTTTAATTTAATGTGTTAAAATGTTTAAATTAGGACGTGATCTCCTCTATGAAAATAATGAATCATTTTAGTTAAAGTTAAAGTTATAAAAAAAAAAAAGGGAACGATTTCATTTCAAAATAAAATTTTATATTTTCTTGTTGCTAAAGACACAGTAAAATTCCCGTATAATGTGGAAATTTTCTTCTTTTTTAATCCTTTAATTGAATTGAATATGTCAAGTACTTTTTTTTTTTTTTTTTTTTGGGGTGGGAGGGAGGGTGTTGTTCTTAGGTCAGTGCTGGGCTGGCTCCGCGACTGGAAATAGGGTGGTCATCATCGTAAGGGCGAAGAAACTCAAAAAGGTAAAGGGGCTTGCCGAGGAAGTAAGACCAGGAGAAGGAGAAGATGACGTTAGAAGCAGTTGGGGGAAAGCAAAGGGTTGACGTCAGACAAGAGACAACGCAACGTTGTTGATTATCTTTCTTTGGACCAAAAACTGCTTCTAGAAGAAGGGAAAAAAAAAAAGAAGAGTATCATTTCCCCACGTCAGTACGAGACTCGATAGTCATTCAACGTCCCCGGAAGTCGTACATAACTCCCGTCCGCCTTTCAAGCTCTGGAGTTTGGACCCTGTAGTCTGGATTGAGAATTTTACAAGATTCTTCCCCCCCCCCCAACCCCTCTTTTTTTTTTGGGGGGGGTGTGTGTGTGTGTGTGTATTGGTGTTAAAAATATATTTTAAACATTCAAAAATTAGGTATCTGCCTTTCTGTAGCAGGGTGTACAGTACGACTGACAATAACAAAATGTTTTTATTTTCCAGCAAGGCCTGCAATTGATACGCAATTAAAAAGTTGGTTGAGGGAGGGGGGAAAATCCAACAAACCCCTTTGACATTATTAAATAGCCGAGAGTAACACCTTCCTTTGACATTATTAAATAGCCGAGAGTTATCTATCATGCATAGCCCCCGCGTTTACGGTCTTTTTCTTATTCAGAACGTTAATTATGTCTACCATTACTGTCGGTTGACTTCAATTTTCTAGGAAAAAAAAAAAAAGGGAAAAGTACACTTTTGACGTGTGGCATCTAGATTGCCCGTTTGTCTCAATTCTGTTTTTAATTCTATTTTTTTAGGAAAAAAAAAAAGAACAAAAAGTTTTAAATCTTTAGTCTTTTTCCAAATTTCTCACCGAATTCAATAATGTCGGGTTAATAAAAATTAAAAGAGACGGTGTGGGAACGGTGGTCTGTGGTGGCGGTGGCTTTGACCCGTAATTTTGGAGTTGTTTAATTGCGCAAGTCTTCTTCCGGGTGTCGGCTGGAAGGAGAAACCTTGCGTGTGGAATTGTAAATGCTTCTGAGTCTGAAAATAAGTAAGAAGCCAAATGGGATTACTTTTGAAGAAAATTTACCGTCAGCATCCTCCCGAAAAGACTTTTCAAAATGAAACTAACGAGTTTTTCAAATAAATTGATTTAGAAGTCCAGGTCATCAGGGCATTACGCGGTGACCCTAAATACAGAAACAGATGAAGTGCGTGTTCTTCTTCGTTCCTATTTAGTCTTTTTCGTGGGATGTGCGCATAAAACTTCAAGCTTTAACTTCACATTATTTGCCATTTTCGCTCCAACAGACAAGGCCCTGAAGATTTATGGAGCACAAGATACCATACGACATCACATACCTGTCATGATCGTGTCAGTTGTAATCAGGTTTCTTTTTGGTAAGCAACCGGTGGCCTAATTATGGTATTAAATGTTGGTTTTTCGAATAATTCTGATGGTTAGACTCGAGGGACAAAAAAATAAAAATAAAACGGCAAATGGGTATACCTAATGTTAAGTGTTCGGTACTAGTCAGAGATATATATATATATATATAAAAAAAAAGGCAACTGACTTTTCCGGGGTACTTTGCAGACAGGCTTATTATGAATGGACTAGACTAAGCCTTTGAAAGGAGGGTTCCAAGAAAGGTGACGAATTTCTTGGTTTCTCAACAAGAAGTCGATTGATCACCGGGTCTCCTTTGGATCAAAGTGCACTTTACCATAGGACTCGATCAACAGAAAGCTTTGCTTGGCAGAGTCAAGTTGTGATATCCCAAGTTGAGTCCATTGTTTCTCATTTTCCTCTTAGGTGCGTGTGAATTGTATTTTATGTCAATCCAAGCTCATAGAGATTGGTTTCTTCCAAACTGCGACGACATTTATTTTCACATACCGAATCAATGATCCATGCACAACCAGTTAAACTTGTTTTAAGCAACTAAAAGTAATCCAAGAAATCTAGGGAGAAAGGCATCCCACGGAAACATGTTTTTCTATACCCACAAAAACATATTTTACAGTGCACAAGACTTCGAATTTTAGAATCTCAGGAATAATCAAATGTGTGCATCCTTGCCTCTGTTTTCGTTTTGAATTAAAAAAAAAAAAAGTTATTTCTATGACTTGAATCGTGCACTTCAAATCATGAGAGAGTAATATAATTATACTATTACGCTAAAGCTCCTTTCCATACCAACTGAATGCTCAAATTTCCTTGCAGGTAAATATAAATGAGGGTAACCATCTATAATTAATGTGTTTGACAGAGGAGTTTTTTTTTATCTTGGACGTTGCAAATCAAGTGGAGGGCAACCAGAATATGTGCTGAATTGTCCATTTAACGAACAAATGAGGTTCCACTTCAGAATGTACATGAGCACGTAGAAATGGGTGAATAAATCGAAGGCGTACTACACCTTCACCCTCAGCTAGATAGATAGTGGCAAACCTATGATCTAGCAAAGGGATTCCAAAATATCACCAAACTACAGTGCGAACTAGGAGCGAGATGATGTTCCAATCATTGTAAGCTGATTCTAGGACCTAAATGAACGACCATAGAGGTTGGCAGATGAATTAAAGTGAGAGAAGCGCCCGAAACAAAAATAAGCCAGTAAAAGATGTTCGGATAGAGTACTGCACTGCAACTGAATTGTGAGGATTATTTCTAGCTTCTTTTTTTTTTTTTTT
>CM038595.1:15549397-15568925 GCA_021533255.1 Ceriops tagal
GGGGGGGGGGCGGCAAATCCAAGCAATTTGGAAAGCTTGCAAAGCTCATCGTTATGTACCCAGCAACAAATTTATTTGCTTCATTATAAATCATCAGGTAATAGCTATTCACTCGATTCGAATGAGCATACAAACAATTAATCACGGTGTAGTTGCTCTCAGACACATTGCAGAGTTCTTATGAATGGAAGGATTTGATTACAAATTTTGTTAATAATCAAGATGAAAAATCCCGACTTCAACGTATAACTCAGCATGACTGGGGAAATGTTTCTATTGTTATGGCGATTTTGGAAACATTTTATTCTGCAACCAAGCTATTTTCGTTCCCTTATCACCCCGCTTCTTCCATACTGTTCAATTATGTCTATGATATTGGCGAATGTTTCTCAAGTCAACAAGGTTTTGAGCATATAATTGCAGTAGTGGAAGAAAAGTTGAAGAACTATTGGGAAGAAATTTCACCTCTCTATGGCTTGGCCGCAATGCTGGATCCTAGAATTAAAAGGGTCGGGGTGGAGATATTACTTTATGAAATTCATAAAAATATACAAATAGAAACAAGAAGCATCCTACGTGTAATAGATAATTTGTTGACTCATATGTACAAACTTTATGAAGCACAATCTCCCGCAAGTTGCAGTGGTGGCAGTAGTGTAAGTGAAGCATGGGCATCATCATTGAATAAACAGAAACAGAAACAGAAAAATAAATTCTTCTTTATCCGTTGGAGTTGATTGTTTTAGTTTAGGAATGAGGGCGAAAAAAAAAAAGTGAAATGGATGACAGAACGTGTGCCTGAAAGATTGGCTTGATGCCGAAGATAGGTTACAAGGTCCAGCAGAAGAAACTGGTTCGAGGGAATCGTCATTGTAAGAAATTCCATTTCAAAATAAGAATGAATGCAACGTCAAAGATGACAAGTTGATGAATTAATACTACAAAGAAGCTCATACTAATCAATACTACAAAATGGGGCAACCTCAAAATGGAACTTCTTTGTGGTGCAAGAAATTCCATTTCAAAGATGCATTTCTGACTCTTTTGGGGCTCATATCGGAGAGCCGGAAGTAAAGCCAAATTTGTCTGAGAGCTTGGTTCTTAGCTCCGTCTGACGAATAAATGCAACGTCGTTAACCAAAGGATTGTCTGTTCTGCCAGGGGGAGACCCTGAGTAACAAGAAGGTGAGCACCCAATGCACAAAAATTCACGACCGTCACTTGTCTGCAAACACGCATTAACTTTTATCAAAACATTGCAAGATAGAAAGCATCAGGAAAATAAATTTATTGAGCATATATAGAAAGCATCAGAAAAGAAATGTATTGAGCATATTGATCAACCTGATCAGCAAGCAGAGTCAGAATGCCACGTCTTCCATCAGCAGTTGTTGATTGGCTGAATAATGGAAAATCACGAATGATCAGCAAACACAATTAAGCCCCAGAATACATAGCGGGACAAGACTTTTGATGTTTCCTCAACAAGATACTAAAATCCAATTATTACAAACCTGTGTTTGCTACATCTAGTAGGCTTGAGAAATTCAGGAATGTCTGGTGCCAGCCGACGAGGTTTTGGGCAAAGGGGCTGGTTGTTGCCTCCGAATCCCAACTTGGTCTTAGAACCAAGATCAACGTGATTCCTCTTAACTGGCAGATGGTGCATATTTTTATTTACTTTCGTTCTCCCTTTCTAAAATCAGGATGAACAGACACAAAGTCAAAGGTCAAAAAAAAAAAAAAGACGAGAGAGAGAGAGAGAGAGAGGAGCACAGGTAATTTCTTGCGACTTTCAAATCCAGTTTTTATTATATGCGAGGCCCTCATTTTAGATGGTGAAAAAAACAATCGATAATCAAACTTTGCCGCACAATTTCGCGAGAGAGATGAAGTGACCGAGAAATTACGGAACAGTGGAACCACAGGCACATTGTCCTGTGGACCTCGTTCAAGTGGAGTGTAGGAAAGCATCTGTTCGGCGGAGAATGAGTGTAGGACGGGCCTTGACTTATTGAGGTGGGAGAGCCCGCGAATTTTACTGATATACGTTTATACATAATTATTTTGCTCTTATAAATAATACAATTATATTTTAACATTGATACTCATCTTTAACACGAATAATTTTTTAAAATTAATAAAATTATTAATATTATGATTTAATTATTCTACTATTATACACTTTTTATAATATAGTACTAATTATTATATGATTATTTATTATTTGACAAAATTAACGTAGAGTTATATAAAAATATTATAATTATTAATTTTTTATCTCTTAAAAATAAGGTTAAATTTAAGTTTTGAAAAGAAATTTGAACTAACATGCATAGAAAAGAAAATTTAAAAATAATAAAAAAAGGGTGGACATGTTATATATATATATATTTTTGACGACTTGACAAACAAAATATTATTCTTTTAATGTCAATTTATTTTATTTATTGTAAAATAATAACATCAACTAAGAATTAGAAAACAAAGAATATCAGAATTTAAAAACAAAACACAACGTGAAGAGAGACTTACGCTGTAGTTCATTGGCTTTTATTAGTTGTAATAAAAACAAAATAAATTAGGAGGGATACAAATGGATCCCTCCTAATTTATATTGCTTAAAATCAAAATAAATTAAAAAAATTGAAATAAATTCCTATTTAAGAAAAGCAAAAAATTTTGAAAAATTATAAAACTTAAAAATATATATATTTCTATCTAAGAGGGTAATAAATAAAATTTCATATTTTGTTGCTTTAGTATTTCTTATTAAAAAAAAACAAAAATTCTCTCAAATTCACTTACTGCTTTTTCTTAAAAAGAAAAAAAAAACTGCTTTTAAACTTTATTTTTTCATAAAAAAGGAAAAAATTATTTTCAAGTTTCTTCTAAATTTGCCTCCTCGCTTTTTAGAAAGAAAAAAAAAACACTACTTCAGATTTTTTTTTCCTTAAAAAAGGGGAAAAAAAGCTATTTCTGAATTTTTCTTTTCATAAGTTGGTTTCTATTTAAGAGAGTAAAAAGCAAGATTTTTTTATTTCTTTTCCTCTTATTTTCTTTTGTTAGTACAAAATGCGGAGAGTGCAGAATATGACGACTTTTCTTTTTTCTTTTTCTTTTTTTTGGGGGGGGGGTGGGGTAGGATACAACGGGACAGGACAAGAGCTAAGGTCCATTATAAGGGGTCGTATTGGGCTAAGTTTGTTTTTTTGGGGGGTCCAAAGCAGCACAGCTCGATAAATCTATTGGTTAAAACCCACCCACTCACCCACTCACAAGGCCTATGGACGATTGACAGGTCAATCAATATGAAATAAATAAATTCCAAGCACGTATTTTCGCACGTCACCCTGCGGCCTCTTTTCTTTTTTTTTTTTTTTTTTTGAATTCATTTTCTTCTCCTTGATACGAAGAAGCACTTCCAATTCCATTGTATTGTGACGTCCATTTTTCACAGTGGAAAGACATACCCCCCCCCGCCCCCCGGCCGGCGGGGTCTTGATGCCCTCGGGCACATGGACTCTTAATGAGGCGTAAAATTGAGAAAAGAGAAAAAGCAAATCCATATCATACCCAACAAGAAAGATTTTCCCCAAGTCAAATAACCCACAACAGAAAAGCTGGCCACTTGGATCTTAATATGCCCCCAAGCACGCCTACCTTTCGGCTCCAAAGGATGGATTGACGCCTATGCCGCGAGGGAAAGAAATCCCTTTTTTGGAGGAATTAAAAATGAACAATCCGAAATCTCTGCTGCCCTCTAAAATGGAATTGGAGTGCTCTGCTCTAAAACGACACGCAGAGTCAGTCGGATAAACACAACGAACGAAGACAGTCGTTGTTGTACACACAAATTATAAAAATTACAATTTAATTATAAAATAAATTATATATATATATATATTATTTTCTTATTATTTTTTTTATTTTTTTATTTTGAGGCCGACGACGCACCTGTTATCAAATATTTTGGAAAATAGGAAGCTCGAATTTAGGAACAGCAACTGCAAATGAGACGCAGCATGAAAATTTTGGATGTTTAATTAACATTCTCATACATACCTACACACACACACACACACACACACACACACACACACACACACGCACATATATATATCTCTTTGTGACTGTAATTTGACCTATTAATTAAATTTTTAATCTACATCACTCATCAGAAATTAATTTAGTTGCAACAGTAAAATCTAATATTATGTTGTTTGAAAGTTAAAGATTAATATTTTGTTTTATTTTTTGCCGTAAATCTTTAAAAATAAAATTATGAAAAAAGAATTTATTTAGTTCATTTTTCTTTTTCTTGTATTCCTCCGAACTATTATCTTTTATTTTTTTAAAAATAATGTGCAATTTATAATTGACAATTGAATACATGCTTAAAGAAGGAAATGATCATAAAAATTAGAAAGCAACAAGATTTCAAACATCACGTTAAAGCTACTGTTTGATTCTTAAGCACTCTCGCTTCCTCTTCCTTTTTTTTTCAATTTTTCTTACCCATATTAGGAAGAATATGCCCTTTGATTGGATTGGACAAACCAGGAGAAGGAGAAAAAGAGAGACGCAATTAAAGACCAAAATCAAATTACAAGACTACTTTTTTTTTTTTTTTTTTTTTTTTCAGGTTGGTGACATGCACAGAGTCATTTGCCGAAGGAGAATGGCGAATTTCATTTGACATTCTTTCACCTGTCTGTATGTAACCACGAATTCAAATGAAAAAGTGTCTCCCCATTCACCTAAACGATTTTAGTTTAATTAAATGATTTTAAAGTCATTGACACTTTCTTTTGGGATGTCTTGGTAAGACAAAAATTAAAGACAGAACGATGATGTTAAAATTTAGAGTTGGGTTTGAGAATTTTAGTTGTTTTGTATTTAAGTTTCAGTTGAAAATAATTAAATAAAAAAATTAAAATTTTTATCTTGTAATAGTTGATGCACGGTTAAAATTTATTTTATTTTTTTTTTTGTTACAAGATGGATTAAATTTAAAGAGAGTAAGACATGGTTGACCTTTATTTATGCTCAGTGCCCTTCTCTTTTAACTCTGAAAATGACGTGAATGCAAAAAATCCCTTCGTCTGGCAAACATGTGAAAATAAAATATTGATCACTCAACAATGCCCTTTTATATGATAATACTCGATATATTGCTCTTTTATTTATTTATTTATTTAAGATATTAAGAATGGAATTTTCAGTTTAAAATTAAGAATTTAAATAATATTATTATCAAACTTTATAATGAGTGACAATCTCGTTCTTTTTTCCAATTTAAAAATATCACGTCTGGTTCCTTTAAAAAATTAGGGGAATTTTAGGAAAAACTAGAAGGAAATGAAAATATAAATGGTGTTATTACTACGTTCAAGCCTTATGCCGAGAAGAAAAGTAAAATAGAAAAAAGAGCAATCCCTGTTTTTATGAACTTGTTTCGATTCTTTTGCTTGTGGGGGGGGGGATCCATTATTATTACATTACAAGAGAATTATATTCAACAACAACCACCAAAAAAAAAAAAAACAAAGTTATGATTTGGGACAACGTTATCATAAAACTAAGAACAAGATATATTATGGATTTCTCACTTATTTTTTGTTCTGGGTTTATTTTCTCTCTTATTAAGGTGGACCCCATGGCTGCTCAAACTCATTGCTGGCATTTCAGCCATCGATTTGTTCGGTTCGGTTTTTCTTTTACGGGGCTTCTGTCTGCTCAGAAATACCAAAGAGACAACAAGTTCCAGTTCGCTTAATCACACTGATTGAGAGACAACCCTCTCTCTCTCTCTCTCTCTCTCCTCCTCCAATTATCCCCTCTCCAATTCAATATTCTTCTTCTTCTTGTTTCTCTTTTTACTTTTCCACCAGAATTTCAAGAAAAGGAAAAAAAAAAAAAGGCTTTGAAGGCAGAGAATCATCAAGAAACCAAAGAGAAACAAAAAGTCCTGTTCTTTTCCCCTCTTCTCCCTCCCCTATGCGGTTCTGATTTGATGGATCTCTAGATCTAACCCTTTTGGACCCACATGTATTGCTCTGTTTCCTTTAGATCTCCGTCCTATCCATCTGGTTTATGATTCCGTAGCCGACCTGAAACTGTGCCGATTGCTTAATTTGTGCTGTGAGTTCAGTTTTCCTTCTTTGTCTTTCCTTTTCCTTTTTTTTTTTTTGGGTGATGGGATCGTTTTTCTTTCTTTTTGGTTCATGGAGTTGAATCTTTTAGGCACTCGGACGCCTTGTTGAACTTTTTATATGAGCGACAGAATTTATATGGTAGAAATTAGAAGCGTGGGGTGCGATTTGACCCTTTCCATTTTGCCTCAACCCATGTTTGCTTTCGATTGTTGTATTCTTTTTTGTGCGGTACCCGCACAAGGGTTTTGGTTATTTTGCTATTTTACGTGGGAGATGAATTGGGTTTTGGATTTTTTATATCTGTTATATTTTGGCAACGAGATTTATCCAAAGTTTCAAGATCCCAGCTTAGTTCTTTTTAATGGACTTCATGAAATATTGACATTTTTTTTTTCTGTATTTAGATTTCCGTGTTGTATTTTCAACACGTGCCTAAAATTTTGGTGTGTGCAGGTGGGGAGGGCTGTTGAGATTAATTTGGAGTGTCATTACATCCAATTCTTTGATGCGGCGGAATAAGAATTGGAGGCTGGCCCAGTTGAGATGAGGGATGTTATCAAGGTTGATGAACATTTTGAGGGCCTGCTGGCCACCGTCCTCGGACAGTTACATTCATAGTGGTTCGGATGCAGCTGGCCGGCAAGATGGCCTTCTTTGGTACAAAGACACTGGGCAGCACTTGGGTGGTGAATTCTCTATGGCCGTTGTGCAGGCCAATAATTTGCTTGAGGATCAGAGCCAGATTGAGTCAGGACCCTTGGGCACTCTCGAGTCTGGTCCCTATGGTACATTTGTAGGGATATATGATGGTCATGGCGGGCCGGAGACATCACGTTACATTTATGATCATCTGTTCCAGCATCTAAAGAGTGAGAAATCCATGGCCTTTTTCATGGGGATGTTCATTGTTTGACCAAAGTTGATTTTATAGCTTTATGTTCCTTTTGTCTTCTGATGAATTTGGATGGTGTCTAAAACTGTTCATGTTTCAGTAGACTGATCTGGAGTAAAAATTACATTTAGTTTCTTATGATTCTTTCCATATTGGGAAATGGCAGGGTTTGCCTCAGAGCAACAATCTATGTCTGTTGATGTAGTTCGGAAAGCATACCAAGCGACTGAAGATGGGTTTCTTTCTCTTGTCACTAAACAGTGGCCTATGAAGCCTCAGATTGCAGCAGTGGGATCTTGCTGCCTGGTGGGCGTTATCTGTGAGGGTACGCTTTACATCGCTAACCTTGGTGATTCCCGTGCTGTCTTTGGGAAGCTTGTCAGGGCAACTGGGGAGGTCCTTGCCATCCAGCTGTCATCAGAGCATAATGTGGGCATAGAGTCTGTACGGCAGGAGATGTTTTCTTTGCACCCAGATGATTCACAGATTGTGGTTCTAAGACACAATGTATGGCGTGTAAAGGGACTGATACAGGTAAAGAGTTTTGCATTGGTTTTTAGTGATTTTTTTTCTTAAAATATGACTGACCCCTTTAGATCTCTAATTCTTGCTTCACATTTGATCTTGTTTTTCATTTTGAACCTGGGAACCTTGTCAATTTGGGTGCTTCAAAACATCATAGCATTAGAAACTGGACTGAAAGTAGGTGCCACTGCCTGCTTGCTAAATGCTTGTGAAAAGCATCAAGTGTCTATTTTGGTGTATAATTTTCTTGAGGGATGCGCTGGATTAAGAATTTGCAGTTTTCTTGCTCATCATCTACCATTATGGATGAAAAGGATGGGATAGTGAGTAAGTGAAAGTTTGACTGTTTGAATGACTTAATAGGTATGATCAAGGTGCAGTTTGCTCTACAAAAAGGTTAAAAGCTTTACCCCAAGTACTGTTGGAAGGCTTATGGTGCATATTTATTCGTGGAAATGGTACACCTTTATTTGAGTTTGGTTAAAGTTGTTATACTTTGTCAGTAAAGCACAAAAGGTTTAGAGTTCCCAACTTAGCATGCCAACATAAGGAGCATGAAATGTTTTATTTTTCCTCTTGGCAGGTATGAGGAGGGTAAAAATTCAACCCATGTTATGTTAGATTTTTGTTTTAAAACACGTGTAAGCTCCTAACTTGCACATGCACGTTTGTGTGTGTGTGTGTGTGTGTGAGAGAGAGAGAGAGAGAGAGAGAGAGAGAGAGAGAGGTTACTATATGAAGAAGCTTTATCAGTAACATTGACATGTAAATAATATGGATTTTCAAACTAGTTATTACCTTTAGCCATTATAGGGCTTCATTTGATTGGGTGATTTATAGGTTGAGAAATGTTGTAATATTTGCATAAAAATTTGGCAACATAATCGATTAGTTGGCATGATTGATGACCCCTGGTTGGAGCAATGGAAGACTGCAGGAAAATGGATTGTCAAGCCATGTGATCCAAGTTGACGTTGACCTCCCAATGCTTTAAACTCTGCTAGAGGAAGTTGTTAGTCTTGTTGACTGTTCAGTGAATTGAGATGTGCCTTCTGTACAAAAGCATTAAATGACTTTTGTACAGATTAATAATAATAGAACAGAGGCGTTGATAGAATTGACCCACAGCTTGATGCTGCAGAACACCCAGCACAGCCATCTTCTGAAAATGCTTATTGGCAAGAATAAGCTGGATCAACTGGTCGCACCGTATGAGTCTGCTGATTTTTTCTTCTTTCTTTGATTTAGGATTTTGGGCAAGCTGGATATTTATGAGAACTAGATTTCATATTAATGTTGGATAACAGTCTATTTTTCACTGCAAGATAGTTGTGTTGGTTTAGATGGAAAACTGTTTGATTTTTTTTTTTCTTTATGCGTGTGCGCTTTTTTATTTGTAATGGGTTTGACAATGTATAGGGATTTTTGTTGCAGGTTTCTAGAACTATTGGTGACGTATATCTAAAGAAGGCTGAATTCAACAGAGAGCCCCTCTATGCAAAGTTCCGCCTTCGTGAACCTTTTAAGAAGCCAATTTTAAGCTCAGAACCATCTATTTCTGTGCACAAACTGCAACCTCACGATCTCTTTGTCATATTTGCTTCTGATGGACTGTGGGAACACCTTAGCAATCAAGAGGCTGTTGATATAGTTCAAAATAGCCCACGCAATGTAAGGCTACTTTCTCATTATTTAATGGCAGTTTCTATACAGATTACTGAAATTTTGACTGCAAGTAAACAGTATCTTGGCTTTGTTAGTGAAGCACCCCTTTGTTTTCTGGGGGAAACAGGAACAAAAGGAAAAAGAGTTGCAAAATGCTCCAAAAAGATATTATCTTATGGTTTTTGACCCCCCCTAAAGAAAGCCTAAACATGACACCCATTTCTTCTATATGGTTGGCATACGCAAATTTTGATTGAATTTACCTCCTTGGTCACAGTGTTGTGCTGTATTTTTCTATTGACTGGGTTTTTTTTATCAAAAAATTCTTTTATGTTTTCCTGTATCGCTCTTTGTGGCGCATATATTGTGGTTTAGTCTATTTGGAACATATTACTAGGAGGTGCAAGATGTTGGCAGGTTCTTAGAGTCTTTTTGATTGTCTTGTTTTGCCACTAAAATAAAATAAGGCACTGGTTAAAAGAAATTGTCGACTGATTCGCCTGCTTTTCGGTGTGCAGGGAATAGCTCGGAGGCTTGTGAAAGTTGCTTTGCAAGAAGCTGCTAAAAAAAGAGAAATGAGATATTCAGATTTGAAAAAGATAGAACGTGGCGTTCGCCGGCATTTCCACGATGACATCACAGTCATAGTTGTGTTTCTCGACTCAAATCTTGTAAGCAGAGCCAGCTCAGTTGAGGGGCCTTCTGTATCTGTAAGAGGGGGTGGAGTTGACCTGCCTGCAAACTCTCTGGCACCCTCTGCAACATCGCATAACTCGACAACATCTAATGGAGCAGGCGCTTGAGACTGTTGTACCATAGACTGAATCCTTCTGAGAACTTCGGTTGTTACTCTCCGGTGTTGCGTTGAGTGCAAGCGAGCTAGAAGGGCAGTGCATCGGCAGGGGCGCATGTGTGTAGTGCGGCGCGTTGATTAATTTTTTTGAACGTACAACGTAACACCTTAACTTGAAACATGTATGTTTAGTTTCTGAACATGTGAACTGAACTGAAAGAAAAGGAAGAATCCCCCGAGGGGGGGGGGAGAGAGTTGCAAAGGTGACCAACTGCATGATGCATTCATTTTAGTTTCTCTTCCCCACTCATTTTAAGTTGGAGGCTTTTGGTTTTTGTAAATTGTTTATGTGTAACAGACTCCCATCTGTTTGGGATCGAAGGTTTATTGTATCCGACACTTGATCCCCTATCCCCTTTTTATTACTGTTACTTCATTAACTTTCCTTTGGATTGACAAGTCGTCGCTTTCATTTGCAATCTGCACAAACTTTTTATCTGATGCCCAATTTTGTCTTCCTTGTACCAGAGTTTAGGATTCCATGTAAGTTACATTTTTGTTATGCCAAATTATTCGGTCAACAGATGGAAATGAGACCCTTTATATCAAAGAAAGCTTGGATCTTTACCTACCCCTGTATGATCAAAATCTCACGCCTTTCATTCCCTTGGTTTAGGTAACTCAATCGATGCTCTCCCCTACATTTCCTCGGCAAAAAGAAAAAGGCATGATCGAGAAAAAAAACAATGACGGTAACAAGGTTACTTTGGGGAAGGTAAGGTGGATTGGATCGGGATCGGGATCGATAGGGGGCTAAGTGGGAATAGGGCTGGGAGCGCGGTTTGACAAAGAAGGATTGCATGGGCATGCAATTCAACCCTGCCTCCGCAAATGGGGTGGCGTTTACCTTACCCGTCTGTCACTGCAATTCACTGCTTCATTCTCCGCCAGTGAACGTGAGGAAGCAGCACTTGGGGCTGAGGATATAGAGGGGGATGGAATGGAATTAAAGGCGGACGCTTGCCAAATAGCTTTCTCGTTAACCCATGAAAGAGACCCCACCTGCTTCCCAAATTGTCCTTTTTTTTCTTGTCTTTGTTTTTCCCCTGGCACAATTTTCAATACGCAACCCCACATAGTACGACGTCGAATCCCTCTGTCTGATTTTGTTCGAGAAAAAGAAAGTGGGAGAGGTCACGGAGAGAAGATATGAGAGAAGAAAAAAAAGAAACAAACAAACATCACGGAGCGAGTATCCTAACGCTTACATGGGGGTAAAATGATTGAAGAAGCGCACGCACTGCGCATTTATAGTAATTAAATAATAATTATAATAAAAAATGAGAATTGATATTTCTAATATCATCGCATCACTCATGTCTAACTCGTCAAAATATGAGGATGCTAAATGGAAATGGATTCAGTGAGTTGGCATAGCCCAGATTGTCTTTGAGCGGGTTGAGGTAATTTTTTCTATAAGTTGTAGCTTCTGCTCGAAGTAGTAGCCCTTTAGTCAATTCAATTGTCAAAAACTTGGTCCATTGTGGCTCCCCTCTGAAGAGTGGTCCTCGTTATAATTGAGAATGCACCAAGCAGAGATGGTCTACGCGTCTGTTTCAAGGAAACTGACGTTATTTTTACGAGATTTAGAGCGCAACACTGTGTCAATCGAACCATTTTCAAGGTAAAACTTTGATCCATCTTTGTTGTCCTACGGGTAGTGTTATAAATCTCAGCAAACTGCTGTTAGGGGTTAAATATGCTTTTGCTTTTAGTAACTTTTAACTGCAATGGGTTAAAAATCAATGCAGCTGTTGCTTGCTGGGAGAAGCTGAGAACCCCACCATGGATTTGGCTCTTTTTGCAGGACGGAACCCCCCATCACAGGTTCTTTCCCTTCCTTCATTGTTACTTCGATGAACAGCCAGCAACCGCATAGCATAACCCACTACTTCTATGGAGCGCGTCTTCGAACAAGTCCGTGGAGACTTGAGCAGTTGTGGTTGATAATCCTTCCCTGTCCTTTAAATCACGAGTAGTGTGGGCCTACTAAATAATTTGAGTGGACACCTTTTCTGTGTAAATGTGATATTCTTATTATTTAACCCATGTCCCAAAAAAAAAAAAAAAAACTTTATAAATAATAATACAGTATATTCCGTGCTAAGAAATAAGAATTTCTGAAAAAAAAAAATAAAATAAAAGATTTCCCACAAAAAGGCACTAAAAATATCATCATTTGGTATTCGTTGAATTATGTAGAAAAATATTTATCTTTTGCAAGGCTTGGATGATTATAATGTGTTGGACGTCTGCTCTTGTAGGGACGACTGTTATGGATTGAAAAAGAAAAAGAAAAAGAAAAAGAGCCTTTCATACAGATAATTTCACCGGCAGTGACAGGTTACGTAGCAGGTCAGGCTTCTTATGCGTGGGATATATAATACGTCAGACGGGTTATGCAACTCTTTTTTCTCACCCCGGTTTCTTTTAGAAATACGTACAATAACAATAATATATATTTTTTATTCTTATAAATTTTATATTTTCATTTCAAAATTAAAATTTAAAACCTTGAACAATAGAAATCTAAATTTTTACAAAAAGTTATAGTAAAACTTCTTAAAAAAAATAACCAAAAAAAAAAAATCAACGGAGAATCTGTACATATTTTTCTATATTCGGCAATGTTATAACTTGTTTTACCCTTTTTTTTAATCCTTAATAAAAAAATTTTATATTAAATTTTAAATTTATTAATGTTAAAATTATTATAAAAATTACTTAAATTCAGTAATATTCAAATATTAAATAATATTTATAAAAAATAAATTTAAATATTAAAACTTATATTATTTTAATTCACAAATACAATAACATATATATATATATATATATATACTTTTTCTAATATAATATAATAATAATAATAATAAGATAAAGATACGGAGTGCCTTTTGTAACTGCCACAGCCTGTGAGCCAAAATATCATCTTCTGTACGAGTGACTGACGGCGATTGATGTAGAAGCCTAAAAATTGTCAATTGCCTGCTCTGTTCTTCGACTCACACCACCGACATTGCTCAGCTATCGATGGAATATTTTTAAAAATAAAAATAAAATTATCTTTTAATTTATTTAATAATTATTAAAAAATATCATTATATGAATAGAAAATTTTATTGGTTCGTATTTATTCTATTTTTTAAAAAATATTTTAATTAAATTATTATAATTATTAAATTTAAATTTTTTTTATCAAATATCCTTTAAATTATTATATGTAAAATAAAGTAACGTTTATTTCATTAAAAATATTAAAATATGTTATTTTTAATAAAATAATTTTAAATAATGCATATACTTTTTTAAAAAATTAATTTTAATAATATAAAATATAATTAAATAGATTTTATTTTATAAAAAATTTATTACGATTTAATTACATCCTTATAAAAATATAACAAATTAAACGTTAAAATAATAATAATAATAATAACAATTAATTCACCGCTTAAATTAATTCTTTTAACCCTCAACAGCAATTTCGCCATTTTAGTCTTAAAATGCCACACCCCCACCAATATATTCTGCCATTGTACATCAGCCAGAGCACCCCGCATTGTCTGAAGTCTATTTTTGTCAGGTTGCTATCAGAGAGAATGATCCTCTTCGACCTTTCCTTGACTACTTTGCTGCCACAGCAGCGTTGTTCTTCTTCCACATTTTAGTAAAAACCGACCTTTTGACCTTTAGACTAAGCAAAAGATCACTTCTTGCTTTGGCACCGGAGAGTTAGCCGTGTCACAGAAGGGAGAAATGGGGTGTGCTGTGTCGAAGAAGGGCGAGATGTACGACGTCGTATCTCTGTGCAGAGAAAGGAAACGGCTCTTGAAGTTGGCAGTAAAGAAAAGGTACGCTTTTGCAGATGCACAGTGCAAGTATAATCAGTCTCTATATGGAATGGCAATGGCTTTAAGGTTGTTTGTGGCTAGGCATTCCTCGGGATCTTCACCTTTTCTCATCACTTTCCCTTCTTCATCTGTTGCCAATGATCCCCGCGAGACCCTTTTGGCTAATCCAATGTTTCTTCAGCGGAGACCGACTGAACCAATCCATGAAACCGTTGCATTCCAGCCTGCTGAATCTAAAGCTTTTCCACCGCCTTCCACCAGGAAGTTAGATACAAAAAAAACAGAGATCGGAGATGATGTTGATGATAGTGCTAAGGAACACGAAGAAAAAGAAGAAGCAAGTGAAAGTGAAGATGGAGAAGGGCTTTGCGAGCACTTTTATGGAGGCGACGCTCCGCCAATGCCATCACCGCAGAGAGGAATTGGGTGGGATTTCTTTAACCCGTCTGATGAGGTGACAAACCAGGAGGTTGACCGATTTCGTCAATGCTCTGATGGGCATTTGAGGGTTGTTAGAGAAAATGAAGGGATTCCAGAACTGGAAGAGGATGAAGAGAAAGTAGCGAGTGATAGTGGAGTCGTGAAAGTGAATGTTGATGTTGATCGGGAGGGTGGCGGAGTCACAGATGTAGCCAGAAATAGTGATGGCGCTAAAATGGGCCAAGATGCGAGGAAGCGTTTGAGTGTGATTGATACATCCCCGGTTGGGAGGGAACTGTTGGAAGCATTGAAAGATATCGAGGACCATTTTGTTAGGGCTTATGATTCTGGTTTGGAAATTTCCAGGATGCTAGAGGCCAATAGAATTCAATTGCAAGCTGGTCCGGAGGAAATCAAAGGTGCGTTTTTCTTTTCTTTTTTTTTTTTTTCCAACTTTCTTACCAGCTTTCTTGCTTGAAGTTCTCGTCCATATGTCATATGTGAGGAAATGATTTTTTAAAGGTTGTTCCCTGGAATAAAACCCTCATTATATTCACGACATTTTTTTTGCAGAGAGCTCAAACAAGCTAACTCGGGCAATTACATGGAATCAGTCCACCTTATCTCGTTCTTCCTCTGCCAAAAGTCTTCTCACATCCAGCTCTATAAGTTCCTCAACGTGGACAGATGTCAGGGGCGAGCTTTTTGACGACTATGTAATGGAAGCAGGGAGCCATTCACTGACCCTTGGAAGGTTGTATGCTTGGGAGAAGAAGCTCTATGAGGAGGTCAAGGTAAATCATGATTCCATTTTGATTGCTAAAGTGTAACGGTTCTCTTGTTTAATAATGGTCATTTGCTCTTGCTGTTTATATAAAGGATTATGTTGCACTGCATCATATTACAGTGTCTTGTTGGTATATCCTGTGAGGCTGATTACTTTATACTGCCATTAATCTACTCATTAAACAATGCCAACTGTCCATATATACTTAGGCAGGAGAGCAGACCAGTAAGCTTTATGAGAGCAAATTCTCTCGTTTTAGGAAAAAGGATATTGTAAAAGATGGCCTTGGTTCAATGGATAAATCTAGAGCTGAGGTAAATGGGCTACACACCAGAATTGCGGTTGCAGTTCGGAGTGTGGAATCGATCTCAGATAGGATCCAGAAACTGGCAGATGAAGAATTACAGCCGCAACTTCTTGAGCTTCTACATGGGTATGAAATAAGATGAAAATTTCATTTCAAGGTTTTAAGAAAGCTGAAGTATCACATATGGCATGTTGCTTATATAATTCGAGTTCATGTATCCTGCAGCCTAATGAGAAACTGGAAAATAGCATTGGAATCACATGAAACCCAAAGTAGAGTAATGCTTGAAGTGAGATCTTTCAACTGCTTGGGTTATGGAAAGTTCTCTAATGACTCTCATCGGCTTGCAACTGTTCAACTAGAGGCAGCACTTGATAGTTGGTGTTGCTGCTTTGCAAACTATGTCGCTAAACAGAAGGCATACATTGAAGCACTTGGCAGTTGGCTATTCAAGTCCGTTGCTCCTGAACATGAATTCTACTCCAGAATCAATGGGCCACCATTACTTGTAATGTGCCACAATTGGTTAGCGTGCCTGGAGAAGTTACCAGATAAGAGTGTAACTTGTGCCATCAAATACTGTGGAAAGAATGTCCACGCCCTGTGGAATCAACAAGGAGAGGAACAACAACAGAAGCGGAAGGTTGATGAGCTGGCCAAAGAGCTTGATAAGAGGGCTCTGGCATTCCAGAGAGAAGAGAGGAGGATTCTTGAATCAAATATTTGCAACGGTGAAGCTGAGGCAAATGTGCACAAGCGCATTGAGTACTTAGCGGAAAGGAAAAATCAATTGGATATGTTCAGGAAGAGGCTAGATTTAGAGAAGGCCAAGCACCTTGCTAGCATGAAAGAGACTCAGAGAGTCACCATAGATGGAATTCAAACAGGATTCTCTGCAGTGCTCGAGTCATTGGTCAAGTTTTCAAGGGAATCTGTGATCATCTACGCCAATCTTGTAACACACAGTGCAAATGCAAGGACAGCAGATAGAGATGAGAATGTCACGTCCTAAATGAAAGGGATAGGCTCCTAGGTTACTGGTTGAAATCTATGGGAATTGCATATATACATATTAAGCAATAATCTGGAGGATCTTAGGCTATTTGATCCTTGGTTTTCCAAAGATAGGAAATGTGTAAGGCGAGCTTCTGCAGAATGAGTTGTAGCAAGCTCTTTCTTGCAGGTAATTGTTTAAATATGGTGAATCCACAGCAGGTTGTTTGAGTCAGCTTCTTGTAAGTACCGGTTGTATGTAACAGTTTGAAATAGTCGAATGTTTCAGTTTATGATCAATTCTAGATTCTAGAAGAGGCAGTTTAAAACAATGAAAGAAGAAATATTAAAATATTCCGCAATGTGCTATTCTGTTTATGATTATCTATAGACATCTCATCATTGGTTCAAGTTAAAACCAGCATCGTTGCGCGTGCCATACCATTTAATGAAATGTATATATTTAGTAGTTGTTATGCTGTTGGAATATCTCTCAATAAATCTTAATACAGGATAAATTGTGTTCTTTTTCCTAGTCTCGTTGGACCCATTATTCAGAGGAGGTAATCTTAACCGAACCAAAGCCTGCAAGATTTTGAGTAAAACAGAAGCATGGCAGCAGCAAACACCAAACAAATAGAGCAGCAAAATCAGAAACAGAGAAGATTAACTAAAATCTCAAGGCTAGATGTTCAAATGATCTGTCCTTATCTTGCCATTCACTCATTTCTTTCTGTCAAATCGTTCTTATCAATGTCTAAGCTGATACTGCTAGTGTCTAAACACCTCGGGCTTGTACTTTGAAATGATAAGCTGTCCATCTCTACGTGAAATCTTTGTAATGTAATACCATCTATGCTAACAAAGCTCTGGGAATACTCATTTTCACTTGATCTCGATCTGAGAGACTCGTTATCTATTGATGGACCAAAACTGCTAGTTGATCTGCGAGAGCCCTTCGAAGGATCTCTGTGGATGGTATTATTGGTCGTACGGAGTGCCTCTTCTAGCTCTTGCCACACCTGAGTCATTGTAGGACGTTCTTTGGGACTTTTTGCCGCACATCTAAGACCAAGTTGTCCCATTTTTAGCATAATGTCCATGTTGCAGGGCTCCATCAGTAGATTGGCATCTATTATTTCTTCCACATTGCCCCTCTCTAAGCTAGGCCTCGCCTGCATTTTTAGTTGTGAATGTTAGTTAGTACACCCAGGTCCGACTAATATGCGACACGATTAAACTTGAACTGCATAATGGGCCGAACTCATACACTAGTTCCCACTAGTACTAGGCTAAATTGATTTAAACTAGACGAGTAAAATGATTTGAATCGCCAGGGCAAACAAGTAAGCGCGAACTAAGCATACTATGTCAAATAGTGCCTTAGAAGCTCATATCCACTTGAAAATTTAAGCCCTCGAGTGGTGAAACTCGTATACCTTGTAAGTCATCGTTGTATTCAATCAATGTGAGATTGATACCCTTCAACAAATCTGAACCCTTGAAAATGGTATAACATAAAAAAACAAGTGATAGTGAGAGGTCAGTGGTTGCTTACCCAGTCAATTATATGATAACAAGAATGCTGCTTGGACGTTTCAACTGCAGGCCGGGCGGCAACAAGCTGCAATAGTATAACTCCGAAGCTGTACACATCGCTGAAAGGGGTCAAGTGAAAACTTGAAAAATAGGCAGGGTCAAGGTATCCTGGAGTCCCTTTGATCTGGGTGCTAACATGAGACTTATCCCCTGTAGGCCCCATTTTGACGAGCCCAAAATCTGAAACCTTGGCTTCCAAGTCCTCTCCTAGCAGGATGTTGCTTGGTTTTATATCACGGTGAATGATGGCAGACTTTACCCCCTCATGCAAATGAGCTATTCCTGCAGAAATTTGTGCAAAGCAACCTAATGAATAATGACCCATCACTGTAACCTGTTGGAGTCTTGGAGATTGGTATTTTTGACATAAACTTACCCTTAGCTGCTCCAATCGCAATGTTTACCCTCTGCCTCCAAGTTAAACTTCTCCCTCCTTTGCCTATATGATAATCACTGAGAACGTGAACGAAATACCAGACCCATACACAAACTGGGATACACATTGGTAAGAACACATTGAAGCTTACATGTAAGGTAATCGAGCAGCGAACCATTTGGGACGTACTCGTAAACCAATACTTTAGACCTTTTAGCTCCTGTTCGAGTCACAAATCAAATGTTGAAAATTTGACACCGACGTTTCTGGTGTATATACGTGGAGTTGTGAACTGAGGAACGCGCTCCTTCAGTGACTCGAAATGCTAAAAAATGTCTAATGAATACACACTCACCGGCTTCCTCGCATATTCCTACCAAACCTACGAGATTCTTGTGCTTAACTTTGGCCAGCAGCTTCACTTCTGTTTCAGAAAAGCCCTGAAGGTGCATCAGTAATCCAACAAAATGCTGAATTTCCCGGTTTCAGGATACAAACATACGACGCACTGAGGCTTACCGTTCCTGAATTCTTCAACGCTCTGGCATGACTCATTGTGGGATTTCTTGATAGCTAAAATGCCTTCCACTTCAAAGGTCCCTTTGTAGACATTGCCAAACGCTCCAGACCCTATCAAGCACTCTGGACTGAAACTCTTGGTAGCCCTCTGTAACTCTTTCCACTGGAATTGTCTCAGCGACAGTTTCTCAGCTTTAAAGATTTCTAATCAAATTTCTCCCACAACCCCAGATGATTAGTTCACGAAATATGAATACCTTACCTTAAAAATACACCAAGAATCACAATTCCAATACTTATCATCATCAGATGTCTGTATGTAACAGTAAAAAGAACTAACCTTTCCTTATCCACAACATTTTAGCAAAATGACCGAGCCTTTTATTGAAAAATAGACATGAGGCAGCAACCAAGGTCAATGCCAGCATGCTGATGATCGCTACCTGCAAATCTTTGTAGGTTGGATGATAAGGATGAGAAAGATCATGGGTCGATCGCAGCGGAGGCGTTAGTAACCGTGCGCTCGCTTCTAATAAAGCCAACCTCCTCGTCATCTTAACCTGGAAGTCCACTCAAAAAA
>CM038595.1:15569025-15613929 GCA_021533255.1 Ceriops tagal
AAAAAAGGCCCCTCAGATCAGGCCTACGCACACAAGCTTTTAGGTAGCGTTTTCTTAAGCCAAATTACATCTTGGTAGCTTGATTAACGTGCTGAAGACGGGAACAATGGACATAGATGCTTAGTCATCGATTAATTAATTTTATCAAAGAGTGTTAAAAAAAAAAAGCTGGCCACTTTTTTTTTTTTTTTTAAACCGGGTTTTGGGGTAACATAGATTGCAATAAAACCTGTTGACTCTGCCATATCCATGTTGTCGGAGTATGACTAGAGAAACGGGGTGAAATTTATGATATTACCTCACAACAATATCAAAGAGACTAGACATTATAGTTGTACTAATTAAATCAAATCAGTTAATGTTGAACGTCAGACATTATATATACCATACGCATCTTCTACTTATTTTATCTATTGAAGAAATCATTTTGCTCATTGTTTTTTCGCGAGCATTATTATTATTGAATGGACTCGATAAGTTTTAAGATCTCCTTTCCTTGAAAGGTTCAGGGCACCTTGCCATTTGTCTGTTCACTCTCCTTTCGACAAACATACAAAACAAAAATTGTTTTGTTGGAACATGAAATTCTCATAGCAGCTGGTCCCCCGTTATAGATTTGTTATTGGACCATTGAATTATGAATACGACAATGGCAAATAGGAATAAATTAATTGAATCGAGGGGGAAAAAAAAATTGCTGGATGTAGGCCAGCTAGAACCACGTCCCAATACAATAGTAATAAGAGAAACCAGCTCCTCCGCAAACTCTCTCGTCGCATATTGTTTCGTTGTTGCGCGCAGAAGATTATGATTACTGCTCACGCACAAGAAAAGAAAAGAAAAGAAGAGAAAAGAAATGTTGTTGATGAAATACAACACTCCCAATTCATCTTATTAAAGATGCCAGGGGTACACAAAACTCTCAGTATTGTAAGATTCAGAACACGAACGTATGCATGCAATCTTAGTATTGGTTTATTAAGTATCCGATAGATATGATCCGATGATGGAGACTCCTATATCATCATAGCACTTGGATCGAAAGTCTCCGCTAATTGTCTGTATTAATGATAGGTACTAACTACTAAACAAATGCAAGCTCTTGATGTCAGAAACCAAGAAAATTTACTGCATTGATGGGGTAATTAATTAGCATATTTTATTTTACTTATAAATGGGATTGCGATCGAATCCACGGCATGGGCAGTGTCTGTTGTAGTGGGTCCACACCTGAACTTGGACGCTCCAACGATGGCTGCACATGAAGTGAAGTGTCCTTTATAAGATTACGATTCTCGCCCAACGTTATGTTGAAAAAGGAAAAGTTGTTACAGAAACAGACACAAATAAATACGAAATAAAATTTATATTACATATAAAATATCCTATATTGTAAAATAATATTTATATGGTATAAAAAAATTTATACTATTATAATAGATATGCAATTAAATTTTCTTTTATTATATAAAATAATTTTTTTTATGTAATATAAAATTTTTTGTCTTTATTTGCGTAACATGACTTTTTTTTTTTTAAGTTAGTTGTAATTTGTCGTTTAGCCAAAGCCTCTAATCAATACGATGATTGGTGCGTTGTCCTTTTCTTTCTTTTTACTGTGTTTTCAATCAAAAACCAGGAGAGAGAGAGAGAGAGAGAAAGAAACTCATAGAAATTACGATACTTAATTTGCTTTATTTCGTTGAGCTAGGCCGACCTGCTCCAAAAGGAATTGGAAAATGAATATCGTTAGTTGGGTCAAATCAAATAGAATCAAGAAGAGCATGAATTTTGGGGCTTTTTACTGTTCTGCGATTTTGTAGTGAACTGAAGGCAATCGTCCTATGTATATACATATCATTCACGATGAAATGAAGCATGTGAGAAGTTCACGGAGGGGGTGTGTGTTTCTTTCCTGGTTGTAAAGTTAGTCGCCTTATTGAGATTTAAGTAGTGAAAAGGCCACAAATTCCAGAACCATCGGGTATTTTCCGGTGCAAAAAAATGTCAAAATTTTGTGTCACTGTGTGGTTGCCGGTAGGTCGTGACTTGTGACAAGAGCTTGGCTTTCCTCAATGGGAGTACACATTGACATGACATGTAGGGTAGGAGGATTGTACACTCGGAGCAGGGAAAAGAAAAAAAAAAAAAAAAAAAAGAAGCACAGAAGAGGACCTAAAAGCTGTCTTCCTAATGGTTAGTTGGACGTGAGTAGAACATGACTGAAATGGGTTTCTCGAGCCACGGTCTGACGGGAGGGAGGGGCAATGGTCACGCTGAATTGCACAGATGGAGTCCCAGGCTGACTGCAAAAACGTAGCAGGGCTCTTTAATGTCTCATCTAGTGCTTTTCTTTTTGGCCACGACTGGCGTCGATTCAGCAGTACAGCATCTAGGGACCAAAAATATCTGACCAGCATGGCCAAAGAGTGTGGTATGAATCTTAGTATATATGAGCTTAAAGCTGTGTATAAGAAATTAGGGTATAACAGTAAGGGGCAAAGTTCATCGCTGGACTGTTCCATGTTAGAGTGGCAACGCACTGGATATGGAATTTGAGGAAAAAAAGTGTTGCCCCAGTAAAATAGGAGCTGCATGCAGACAACTTTCATAATTTGTGCCAACCCATCTTATGATTCGTCCAATATGTTCTTTTGCAATCGATGTTTCTGAAACTCATACCTAGTTTTTGAGCTTAATTAGGTGAAACTCAACGGGATTCTGTCTTTTTTTCTTTTTTTAAATAGTGTTTGGTCTGGCCCTAATTTCTTTCCATTAATGCCTAGTACGATACTTCTTCTTCGCATGTGCGAAGCGCTTTAATTTTCTGTCTGGGGGGCCAATGAGGCCATGCTACATTATTCCTGACCGCTTCCTCGCTCATTTTTTTACCGGTCTTTTACTATTAAAATTTTAAATGTGGATGTATAAATTATATAATTAAAAAATTTTATATTAAAAAATAATATGTAAATAAAAAAAATTATTAATTAATACCTTACACCATTTTACACTTGTTATCTAATAAATAAGAAAAGGCTTGGATTTCTCTCTATTTTGGGTTTTTGCGTTTTCCTCACATTCCGCTCTTTAACTTGACTGAAAAATTGATTACTAAACTGAACGATAACTTAAAACGGAGGATCCCTAGACCCTCATTGCTCAAAAATGTTAAACGAATTTTTTCTTTTTGATTTTTGATAATAATAACATTACTCCTTCTAAAGATGCATATTATTTAACTGTAGTTCTATTGATCATCGCATCCAAATTTATGCAGATCATTTCAGCGGAGTTACCCCTCCCCACTGGCATCCAACAATCTAACCACTAATCATTTCAGTGTTAATATATATAGACATGCAGATAAAGAAAGACAGTAATTGCTTGAAAAATGACACAAGTGGTGCCAAGAAGAAGTGCCGCCTGTTGGTGCCTTTAGGGAATTCTCCCATTTTAGAAGCTGTTTTGAGAAATTCATCAAGACTGCAAAAATAAAAATAAACCCAACCAATCCCCATCAGGGTCCTTGTATGGGCATTTATTGCAAGAGCAAATAATAAGCTTGCCCGTGCCGGCTTCTTAAAGGAGAGTGGGTTAGCTATAATGTTGTTCTAAGAGGTAACAAGCCAACAAATTGACAATGGCATCTCAGTGTCCGGAAAGTATACGTCGTGTCATTACCGGGTATGGTCCAAAATTCAATGCGTGCAAGAGCAGCAACTTAGTAAATGATAGATCCCTCCTCTTAACAATTCAACAGAAATGAATAACTCAAAGATCAGAGGATTTGGTTGATTTCTGGTCAGCTACAGACCTTCCCGTGGGAAAAACTCAAGAAGAGGTTTCAACAGTCAGTTGTACTCATTTCCTAATGCAAGATTAGAGCTTCCTTTTCCTATCTCCTGATGGTCTATATTTCACCCAGATCACCTGGGCTCGCCGGTCTGATGGCTTCATTTTTCCCTCTCTGCTCATGCTGCTTCTTTTTTCTCAGCATATATTTGTAAGAAGCAAACATTTAAAAAGCAATCAGAACTACAGTAACTCAAAACTTCTATACAAATCAATAATATAGTACATGGATCGAATCCATGACATTGCATACTTGGAATCACTAATGCCACTGGGCAACTTGCAATCTAACAGACAAAATTACAACAGCTGCATAAGGCAGAGCCATCACCAATAACAAAAATAACATTCCGCATGTTGTGATGTACAGGCGCATCACAGATCCCTTCTACAGAGCGGGCAAGATGCATGCCTAAGAAGCCACTTATCTATGCAAGGCAGGTGAAACAAGTGATGGCAATGAGGCAAGCTTCTAACTGTCTCCCCAAGCTGAAAATCCTGCATACCCAGAACAATCAGAATATTGCATTAGTTACATTAATCCTACTTTACATAGAAGTAAAAGTAAAAGAGAAGAAAAGGACTGAACCTGAAGGCAAACTGAGCAAGAGGCTTTCTCCCCGGAAGCATCTACATTGTTATTGCCTGTAATTTTAATCTTTGGAATCTTTTCTACCAAATCTCCAGGCAATCCCTTGGCACCACCGGTGTCAAAAATGTTGGGGACCTCCTCAAAATTTGTTTCAACAGCACCCATCTAATTTGCCACAATCAACTTGTAAGAAAAACATAATGGGGATGGGGCTTTGGAATCTAATGCGTTCATTGTTTGCACAGCAAAATCACCTGACTTTGCACTGCACTCAACATGGCCGGACCAATTCGCTCTCGAACAAGTCTCCCACTGAGAAGGCTTGCAATAACATCAATCTGGCCCATTAAAAGGTTTGCATTAGTTGGGAGCACTAAATTTCTTATCAGACAAAAGTAATTGAGACTTCAATGTCAAACCCTCGCAGACACCAACATCAGACCCCCATGTCTTAATTTACTTTTCATTAATTTGCAGGTAAAATTGCCAACCCTTGCCGAGCAGGAAAGATATTTCCTTTTTAACCAAAGCACGTTAATAAAGATACAAGTTAAATGGCTCACCAAGTAGAGGAGACACCCAATCCCAGATTCATCTGACTTCCAAAGAAGAAGAGAAGATTCAAAGACTTCAATGGAGAAAACTGCTCCTGATATAGCACCAACTGCGGCCCCTCGAACAAACCCACTTTCTGTTTCTTGGCCTATCAAAGCTCCAGTCATGGCTCCTAACAAGGTGCCCACTACAGACCATATTGCCAATTTCTTCAGCAAAAGCTTTTAACATATTCAAATTATAATTAAAAATTAAGCCTTTATGCCCTTAAATTTAAGGAAACAAACAAAGATCACTCCTTCGCCTACCTGTTCCTTGATATGGTCAAAAGAAGATGAGTCCAAACATCCTCTACTCAAGCCCAAAACTTTTCCCATATAAATAGAACCAAACATTACAATGTTTTCCGTCATTTTCACTACAAAAGTTCATTGTCTATTCAAGATAAGAATATCTAAATCTAAATCCAAATCAACGGAATAATGGTATCCAAACCAATAGTGGTACGGTGTCCCTAAACATTCAATAACCAAAATCAAAGAGAAATCCTAAAGCCAAAACCCAAATCAAAGAACATTAAACAGATCCAGTATCCATTACCATTTGACTGCTGAAAAAATAGAAATAAAGAAACTGCAGATTTCTTTGAAAAGAAGACAAGAAAATCCAAAGAATATGCACCAAAAGTTGAAGCAATAACCAAAAATTTTAAAAAAAAAAAAGGAAAGAAAAAGAAAGTGAAGGAGATACAAAACCAACCTAAGGCAAACAAGAAGGTAAAGATCGCAGAGAAGACGTTCCCAATGATGGCGGAGACTGCAAAATTGCAAGCTTCTTTAACCCTTTCAACGAAATTCCCAAAGGAAGGCAATGAAGACATGGAAAACCGTAATGGGCACGAACAAATTTCCATTCTTTTCGGCTTCCAATCGTAAAAGGCAGCGACTTTGTTAAAGAACAGGTGATCTGTAGATTTCTTTTGGGCGACTTTATACCCAAAAACGAGAGGATGGGTGGTGGGGTGGGTTATTTGGTGTGTGTTTTTGCCGAGTCCTTACAGAAGAAGTAAGAAAGATTTTTTTTTTTTTTTTAATTTAAAACTAAATAATGGAAAGAGACCCCATAAACTAACTCGCATTTAAAGCTTCCCACCCCGCGGTCCAATCCGTGAGTTGGGGGGCTTTTACGTCAAACAAATTACGGCTTTTTTTTTTTTTGATGTTTTTTACAATCTAATAATGCCATCACGTCCAGCCCCCACTCCCCCCCCCCCGGAGGTCTCGTTCAATTACCTCAAATTTCATAATTAAACTTGCTTCTTCTAATTAACTATGATCTCGAGACAAGTAATTATAGAAGTATAAGTAGTTGATTTATGAGTTGAATAATTCTTCTAATCAATGAAAATCCCACTTATTGTCGTGTTAATGTGATTCCCCGCGTATGTTATATTTGTGTTTACATACATTGAGATTTTCAATGTTTCCCAACAATATATAATATAACTAACAATGATTTCACGGCTCTTAAATCCAATCTATTACCGCTGTATAAACAAATATATAATCTTATTAGTTATTGTCACGGTTGTTGGGTAATCTTTACATGGGTTCATATTGTGCAAACACGTGGTGGATAGCCATGGTGTAGTTAATGTACCAATCCCAACCCCAGATGACTTTTTGTTTTTTTTTTTTTTCTTTCTTTTGGCAACCGCTAAGATCATTCATTAGCTCCATTTCGGCAGCATGTACCCACCACCTTACATGACACAGATTTACATGGTCCATCATTTCCTTTCCAATTTATTTATTTTAGAATTATTGTTTTATATTGTTATTAACTCCCATTACAGACGTTAGCCGACTAAATAATTAAGAGCTCGTCCGTTATACCAGAACTTGCCGGTTTGTCAAATGTCAATGCCCCCTTGCAGACTTCAATTGTGATATATAAGACTTTTGGCACTGGGCAATGAGAATAATCTCAATCTCCAAGCGTCGAAACAACTTAGGCAAAGCACGTAGAACCCATGGAACCATCCTCCCCACGACGGCACACTGATGAAGACATTCTGAACATTGGACCCACCCCCGTGCTTTGATTTTGAAATAACAGTTCAGTGTCTGGCTTTTCTGGTCCGCTTCTTCTTCTTCTTCTTCTTCTTCTTCTTCTTCTTCTTCTTCTTTAATGTGTTTTCCTATTTGTTTTCAATCATAAATTGTACTAAGTTATATCTTGTTCGAGAAGAAATAACTATTGTATATTTATATCTTGATAGAAATATGGTAGTTATATGTATTGGAGTGGATGGATCAAAGTTGTTCCGTATGCTTTGGATATAAATGTGGGCATAATGTGACGAAACCCTCCTCCAAAAGGAAAAGAAGATTTTTGGGTTTATAAATGTATACACTGTATAATTTAATAAGTTATTATTTTTTTTAAAAAAGTAATGACATTACTTTTAATAATTTAGTGATTGAGTTAAATTAATAAAAAATAATATTATTTTTTTAATTACAAAATATAAATATAGAATGATTTAAATTTTTAATTTTAGGTTGAAGACGTGATTCTTAAAATTTACAAGTTAAAAACTTAAAATTTTCGGTTAATACATTGGTTGCCTTAGTCTTTAATCAAAGAAACGGAACACTCACCCCAGTGAAGAAAGCCATCCGCGTTGGTCTCGTAGCCAAAGCAATCGAAAGCCTGTACGATTTTTCAGATCTCAGATCCTGTCGACACGCCGTTATATATTAGACTAATATCAGTTGGTTTGAAATAATGCTCAAAACTGGTGGCTTAACGTTAAAAAAAAAATAAAAATAAAAAAAAAGAGAGGGAAAAATGGTGGTTCGTATGCATTGACTGTTTCTTGATTTGCTTTTTCAATTTTTCTCATTTGAGGCCCTGGACTGGAGAACCCGGCGGCCCTTAGATGACCCATAATTAATTAATTAATAACATTATGTCACGGAGTCCCCGATAATTTCTTTTTTTTCGATAATGTAAGAGTTAAGTAGTATACATCACAGAGTCTCGATAGTGTATTGAGATGTGCAGTGTCCATATTTATATGAATTAAAATTTTCTTCTTTTTCGATAATGTGAGAATCGGGTAATATAGACCTATTATATTTTTTTACACCGAATTTATCGACGTCCTCTTCTTAAACATGCATCGAATTGGTGAAACCAAGAACTTTTGGCATTTTGCACCAAGTGAGGGTTTGATGACAGACAGGGTAAACATTATTTTCTTCTCAAAAGATAACATATTAAGATGTGCAGTGCCACGTTTATATGGTCAAAAATTTCTTTTTTCTTTGATAATGTCATAATTAAGTAATGTGTACTTGTTTTAATTAATTATTTTTTTTTAATAGTAGGTAATGTATCAAGTTAAAAATAAAGACTCAATTTAATTTATAATATTTGTGTAACTTCTCACTTATAAAATTAAGTTTTTAGATAAATATGAGATTTTAGGGAATTATTTGAACTTAAAGGTCTTTCAGGAAAAAAATAATAATAAATTTGAAGACAGGGGAAGATTCATGCAGGTCGAATTTTCATGTTCCTTAACTAATAATAACAGGGGGAAAGGTGAGTTTAAAATAGGGTAATTTGTAATCCAGTCCAGTCCAGTCCAGTCCAGTCCAGCCCAACATCGTCGATTAAAATCGCATATGCGCAGGGGATGAGGGGGGAGGGTTATTTAACCGAAATGAATTGGGCCATAAGGCTGCTGCGTGGGTCCCTTTTTGTCTGATTTAAGAAACTTTGTGATCTGGCAAAGTCATCCGAACAACAAAGCACGGAACGCTCTGGTTAGGATCCAGAATACTTCTTTTTCATATATATATATATATATATATAGAGAGAGAGAGAGAGAGAGAGAGAGATGCACATGCTTCAATAAAGGACAAACAAACGCATAAATGCCGAGAAGATGTCCAATAACTCCACAAAACCTTAAAACTTAAAACAATCACATGTCTCTATCCCAACCCCCCCAAATCTCTACTCACTTATCACATATTCAACATGGGAGTCGTCATTTAAGGCATACAGATGAAAGAACTCCATCTCGACGAGTCTATTCCGTGAACCATGCAATTAGAGAAATTATAACGGTTTGGATCTCTTCAAAAAAAAAAAAAAAAAAAAAAAACTCAATGAAGCTATTGATTCAGTTTGATCCCATCAAATTGGAGGTCAACTTTATATTCCGAATCTACTCTTTTTTTTTTTTTTTTTTGTTTCTTCTCTTCTTCAATTTTTTAATTTTATTTTATTCGAGAATATTCACCACTAAAATTATTGGAATCTAAAATAAGATATTTAAAATATAAAATTCAAATTTTAATTCGATTGAAAATTATTTTATTCATAATAATTTATATATATACATATATTGATTTTATGTTAAAATAATCAGTTAAATATAAAATAACAAATAAGTATATGTAATTTTGCCTTTATTATCCTAAAAGTAAAGTTATATTATCTTAAAAGTGAATATTATTAAATATTGGAGTACCATTATACAATTACAGTTATTAAAACTTATAATAGTCATCAAAAAACTTCAAAATAATTTTTTATTATTACTTTTATTTATTTGCACTAACGGGTAAAATATAGTTGATGTGTATATATATTTATTATGTTTCAGTTTAATTGTGTCAAGCCAATTTTTGTTTTAATAATATTTGATTCGAGAGGTGGGGGAAGCCAATGATTTGGCATTTTAAAAGTGAGTAACGTCCGCCCACAGAATCTATCTACTTAGGTTGTTTATGGTATCCAGGTCGCCCGCAGAATCGGCTTTTATTTATTTATTTATATATATATATATATATATATATATATATATATATTTATTATTATTATTATCTATGCTGGTTTTGGCGGTGGCAGGGCACGAGCATGATCCAACGGTGAGATCGTGCGATCCAACGTCTTGTAACTCGTTGCCTGCGTCTCAATGGAAATTGTGTTGGTGGGGGTAAAAGAAACGGTTTGGGCAGAGAGTCACGTGTGTGAACCACAGTTACAGCTGCGGAGTTGTTGGAGGCCGCCAGCAGGCAACGAGGCTGAGAAGGAGAGAGAGAGAGATAGAGAGAGAGAGAGAGTGTGTGTGTGTGGTTGTACGGACAAAAGAGACAGCATCGTGTCGTTTGCCGGCAACACGATTTGAGGATGCTCTTCTTGTTCTTCCTGTTTTCAATACATCCCCTCCATCTTATCACAATATCATTTTATCAAAAAGATCCACATTTGTAAAAATAGTCTTTTTCTTTCTTTCTTCTTCTTTTTTGTAGAAATATATATAATATAATATATATCTATCGCATTCGCAATTCCAACTCATCATTCAAATCCGACACTGAGATAGATAAACAACCCCCCGCCCCACGAAAAAAAAAAAAAATGTTTTCTTTTTGTACGTCTGAAAAATAACCCCCCACTTTACTTCCCCTCATTCCACCAGGTCATACCTTCTCCCCCTCTCTCTCTTATGGTCACATTTTGATAGCGATTCAAAGCTCAGATCTTTTTGGCTTTTTGGATAAGTAAAGCTCGGATCTTTATCTTCAACCATGGGTAAATCCCCTCGACAACATAAAAAAACCTCAATCTTTAGAGTAGTGCACTTTGGGTACATACGCACAGTGATTCTGATTCTTTGAATTTTCTTCGCTTTTTTTTTTTTTTTGGGTCTCGATTGATTGCAGTTAGCGAAAACCCTTTTAACACTATATTGAAGACACTTGAGAAACCCGACGGTGGCGAATTCGGCAAGTACTACAGCCTGCCTGCTCTCAATGATCCCAGGATTGGTCAGTTGATGATCTTCTTATCATTTTCTGTTTGATTGCTTCGAAAACTAGGAAAGAAAAGATAAGAAAAAGAAAAAGAAAAAACCTATGGAAATGATAGGTGATGTAATGAATAAAGTCTTCGACGTGCCTTTTCTTTACTTATCACTACGTTATATTTGACTTTTATTTTTCAAAGCAGAACAGGAGAATCTTATTATTATCTTAGTTTGCATCAAGTTAGATTTATACTTTTAGTTCGAAATTTGAATAAGCCCCCCTTGCTGAATTCCTGTTTGTTGCAAAAGTAGAGAATCTCTCTTTTATGTTTTTTTTTCGGCTTCCTGGAATTGTGGAGCTTTGGATTGTGAGATTGGCATGCGTGTTTTTGTGTGACTGTGTCGCAGATAAGCTACCATATTCGATCAGGATACTCTTGGAATCTGCAATACGCAACTGCGATGAGTTTCAGGTCAAGAGTAGGGATGTTGAGAACATTGTTAATTGGGAGAACACTTGTCCTAAACAGGTGGAAATCCCGTTCAAGCCCGCCAGGGTGCTTCTCCAGGTAGACAACATGTATTTGCTTATTTTATCCGAGCACTCTGTGAAAATAGTATTCCTCCATTCTTGTGAATGCTGCAATAAATGATTGATTTGGATGGTAAGACAATGTTGTTGCCTTTTACCCAGGATTTCACTGGCGTTCCTGCTGTTGTTGATCTTGCCTGCATGCGAGATGCCATGAACACTCTTGGAAGTGATTCAAATAAAATTAACCCATTGGTGAGCTATGCTACTCAATTGCTATTGTCATGCTTTGCTAATCCAAAAAAATGTTCTGTTATTTGAAGGAAGTAATGCTATATTCATATCCGTATCCTCTTTTGTTTGTGCTTAGGCAAGTGGCTACATTATTGTTCATGTGATTAACATGTACACTGCTGATCCAGGTCCCCGTTGATCTTGTCATAGATCACTCAGTTCAGGTTGATGTAGCAAGGACAGAAAATGCAGTACAGGCAAATATGGAACTTGAGTTCCGAAGAAACAATGAAAGGTTTGCTTTCCTCAAATGGGGCTCGAGTGCCTTTCATAACATGCTTGTTGTTCCACCTGGATCTGGAATAGTTCACCAGGTGAGGCAAGCCTTTTCAGCATCATATTGCTACCATGCCATTTTGTTTTTTTTTTTTTTTTTTTTTTTTTCCAATCTCTAAGCTTCCCAATGAATCTTCTTGTGGGTTTACCCTCACGAATAATGAGCAGTGTCTGTTTCCAAGAATTCAAATTTTCTTTGTCATTTGTTTGTGTGCTAACTCTTTTTAAAGAAACATAATGTTTGATAATATGATTTTCAGGTCAACTTGGAGTACCTAGGAAGAGTTGTGTTCAACACAGGTGGTGTGATTTATCCTGATAGTGTTGTTGGCACAGATTCACACACAACTATGATTGATGGGTTAGGTGTTGCTGGATGGGGAGTTGGTGGTATAGAAGCAGAAGCTGCAATGCTTGGTCAGGTGAAGAAATCTGTTACACAATCTGCTTCTATCTTAACAAGCTGACATGCTATGAATTTTTTCAAGACTCACTAGATTAGAATTTATACCATGCTTCCATGTGTCATTCTTATAAGTAATGAATTTCATTTTTTCCACCATTGTGCTTGGTGTTTCTTGTAAATAATGGATGACATGGCATTTTCTTTTGCATGCAGCCCATGAGCATGGTACTTCCTGGTGTAGTTGGGTTCAAGTTGAATGGAAAACTGAGAGATGGTGTTACAGCCACTGATCTGGTTTTGACAGCAACTCAAATGCTCAGAAAGCATGGAGTTGTTGGCAAGTTTGTGGAGTTCTATGGTACCCTGTTGGATTCCACCATTTTCATTTTGTTGTGTTATGCTTTTGTTATGATTGCTCTCTTTCATTGCATTGTGATACTTAAAAATTTTCCCATTGCTCTTGTATGCAGGCGAAGGCATGAGTGAACTGTCATTGGCAGACCGTGCAACAATTGCAAATATGTCGCCTGAGTATGGTGCAACCATGGGCTTCTTTCCCGTGGATCATGTTACACTCCAATATCTGAGATTGACAGGGAGAAGTGAAGAAACTGTAAGTTAGTTTATCGAATTGTAGTCCTTCTCTTGTGTTCAGCTCATTTGCTGACTTGAAAAGAACTGATCCAGGTCTCCATGATAGAATCCTATTTAAGGGCTAACCAGATGTTTGTTGATTACAGTGAGGTAATGTACTTGCATTAACCTTAAATTTTTCAGTACTTGATTGGTCAATGTACTTAATAATGCTGCTGCTTACCATCTCTTTGTTGCCTAATCACAGCCCCAGATTGAGAGGGTGTACTCTTCCTATCTGAAACTAAATCTTGAGGATGTGGAACCATGCATATCAGGGCCTAAGAGGTAAAAGTTTACAAATGTTCAAAATTTCATCATTTGTCTTCTGTTTATTTTTCAGTTTTTCCTGTTCTCTTTTCCACCTTTGGTGTGCCCCCTTGACAGTTAGATGTGTTGCAGGCCGCATGATCGAGTTACTTTGAAAGAAATGAAATCAGATTGGCACGCATGCTTAGACAACAAAGTCGGTTTTAAGGTGAGAATTTTTGTCTATGTAAACAAGGCTTCATAAAGTATTATAAGTCACAAAGACCATAGGTGTTGTTCCCAAGCTCGTAACAGCTTCAAAGAAGTACATTTGAATATAGTTAAACTATGCCCTTATATTTGTCAAAACATTGTCTGTGGCTGGAACTCCTTTTAAGCAATTTCTCTCTCTCTCTCTCTCTCTCCTCCCTACCCATGCACTTTGCCTGTCATTCTAGGGATTTGCCATACCAAGAGATTCTCAGAACAAAATTGCAGAGTTCAATTTTCATGGGACTCCAGCCCAACTCAGGCATGGCGATGTCATTATAGCTGCTATTACCAGTTGCACAAATACTTCAAATCCTAGTGTAATGCTTGGAGCTGCTTTGGTTGCAAAGAAAGCTTGTGAGTTAGGATTGGAGGTTAGTTCTCTCCATCTAAATCCTGTATTTTTGTCTGCTAATATTTGTGGTTGTGATTAGAATAGCTAACTGACAATGATCACTAGTGCAAGATTCAGATGTGCCATAATATTGCAGTTGATGGGTGTGGAACAGACATTATTACCTTTTAAGGGCCTTCTCTGAAATTGTTATGATCAAATTTTACTACCATGTGAAGCAGACTATTTTCTTTTTAACACCAGTTAAAGCTTCCAACAGGTTTTTGCAATGTTATGATTGCAGAAACTATGAATTTTCTTCATTAATTGGAATCTTCAAATCTGTCTACCTGTATCATATGAACCTTTTTAGTAGAAAAAACCTGGCCACTTGTCTAGTTGCGTGGCAAGCATATTGCTGGACTGTTGATTGATGGACTTCTTAAAATGGTGTTGGCTGTACTTAAGGTTGATGCAATCTTTGATCAGGTGAGACCATGGATCAAAACAAGCCTTGCTCCAGGATCTGGAGTAGTGACCAAATACTTGCAGAAGAGGTAACTTTTGAGTTTGAGTACCATAAAATAAAACATTTCACAATGTTGTTAATATATCTCTGAGATGTGCTCTATGTGTGCAGTGGCTTGCAGAAGTATTTAAATCAGCTAGGGTTTCATATTGTCGGTTATGGATGCACCACATGCATTGGTAATTCAGGAGATGTTGATGAGGCTGTTGCATTGGCCATTACTGAAAATGGTGATTTTTTTTTTGGCAGATAATTTTATTTCATATATTTCTCTGAAGAACCTTTCCAACCTTTGTTTTAAACTGATATTTTCATCAAATTGGCATGCTTTTCTAGACTTAGTTGCTGCAGCTGTGTTATCTGGGAATAGGAACTTTGAGGGTCGTGTACATCCTTTAACAAGAGCTAATTATCTTGCTTCACCTCCGCTTGTGGTTGCTTATGCACTTGCTGGAACGGTATTAGCCTATCAAGTTTTATCACAAATATGAATGATTCTTTATGCATGCTTTGTGGCTATCATTTGGCATGTTCTCTTTGCTGATTTACATACTTTGAGCATTAAATGTTGGCTTTCTGAGGGAATCATGCTGCAGGTAGATATTGATTTTGAAACAGAGCCAATTGGTGTAGGAAATGATGGAAAGCAGATATTTTTCAGGGATATTTGGCCATCCAATGAAGAAGTTGCAAAGGTGAGCTGCTTGATCTCCCTTGGTTTGATTATTATTCGTCTCATGCTTCTTACTTGATCTGCAGGTCGTACAATCAAATGTTCTGCCTGATATGTTTAAGGCTACATATGAAGCAATCACCAAAGGGAATCCAATGTGGAACAATTTGTCTGTACCCTCTTCCGCCCTCTATGCATGGGACCCAAAATCAACATATATACATGAGCCACCCTACTTTAAAAACATGACAATGTCACCTCCAGGACCGCATGGTGTGAAGGATGCATACTGCTTGCTGTATTTTGGGGACAGTATCACAACTGATCACATTTCACCAGCTGGAAGCATCCACAGAGACAGTCCTGCAGCCAGATACCTCATGGAACGTGGGGTGGATAGAAGGGATTTCAACTCATATGGAAGTCGTCGTGGTAATGATGAGGTGATGGCAAGGGGCACTTTTGCTAATATACGTATTGTCAACAAACTGTTGGGAGGAGAAGTTGGACCTAAGACAATTCATATCCCCAGTGGAGAGAAACTATCTGTCTTTGATGTTGCCATGGTAATTCATTTTACTCAAGACTTCTTGTTAATATCAGACACTTCTCATGTTGAGGTTGAAACAGTTGAAAGTAAAACTTGAGTTGGTCAATTAGTGGCATGAATTGTGGTGTATGGGTGTACTATGGTCATCTTAGTTATTGGGTATTTAGTAGGTAAAGATTCAGAGCTGCTGATAATGAAACAGAGAAATATCAGACCCCTTTTTAATATCACATCTGGTTTACCTTCTACTCTCTGGAACACAACCAAGTGGAAATATATAAGAATCATTTTTCTGACCATTGGTTCATGTCGGTTCATAGCATTGCTCTTTGGATCTCTGCTTTATGGACATTAACCATTTTCCCAACATTATCAGTCAAGCAGCTCCTTACTTTGCTGATGACCAAATGTTTGCCCTTTTTTTTTTTTCCTATTCCTTTTTGGTAAATAATGATCCAACATTTGTTATGTTGCTTCTTCAATTTGCTCCTTGACAGAGGTACAAAAGTGAGGGGAATGATACAGTTATTTTGGCTGGTGCTGAGTATGGAAGTGGAAGTTCTCGTGACTGGGCTGCCAAGGGTCCAATGCTGCTGGTACATTCTTTACCTGCATCTTTATACATTTAGTTTGCAGAGGAGTTGTGCTTTTATGGTAATCCTTTACTGGACCAGGGTGTGAAAGCAGTGATAGCAAAGAGCTTTGAGCGAATTCATCGCAGTAACTTGGTGGGAATGGGTATCATCCCACTGTGTTTCAAGCCTGGACAGGATGCCGAGAAGCTGGGCTTAACTGGCCAAGAACGCTACAGCATTGATCTTCCCAGCAGTGTGAGCGAAATTAGACCTGTTCAAGATATCACTGTGGTGACTGACAATGGCAAGTCATTCACTTGTACCTTGCGCTTTGACACAGAGGTAATGGAATGAGGCAGAAATCTTTTTCCAGTATCTCCCATAAACAGGCATCCCTTTCCGTCCCACCTTTTGTGCTCAGCATGACCTTTAGATGACCTTTGTGCAGGTGGAACTGGCATATTTTGATCATGGGGGTATTCTGCAATACGTGATTAGAAACCTGATTCATGCAAAGCACTGAAGCAATTGCAGCTAAATAGCGACAAGGCCGTCTACAAGTTGCCAAGTGAACGTGAAAAAAGAAAGAAAAAAAAACAAAAAAAAGTAAAATGTAAAATGGGGTAACATAAATATTGGATCAATTTTTGTTGCCAGGCGTAGCTGTTCTACGAATAAGTCAAGAACCAATTGGTTGGGTGCTTGGCGGAGCCTGGCATTAATTCCGTCGTTGGTGGAGTACGTGTTCACACCGTGAGCTTGAATGTGCGATCGCTTCTTTACCAACTCATATTACTCTGTTGTGATCATGTATTTCATAAACCAAGCAAAGTGTTTCTCGAGGTCCCGGGTGGCTGTTTGACTGCCCTTTTTAATATGTATCTGAAAACATCGCTCCCATTAATTTTCGATTCTCCCATGCCCCGGTCTGAAAACATTGAACCACTGAACTTGGCGGGATGTTGCCATTGGTGGTTTTTCAGACGGTGGCTCATGTCTTTCGGTAAAATTGAAATTAGATGCCAACATGTGATCTTACCATAAAGTTTACAGGTAACCATGGCTTACATTCCAACATCGATCCTTTGTGTTTGGGGGTGTTTTATGCCTCCTTTCTAGACTCGGAGGGCCCCATTACAGAGACTCCAACAAATATCTGCTGGACTCAATTTATTTACAAGAAAAAAAATTCACTAATGCGCATACCGATGAGAATTAGTGGAAAATGAAGTCAGGAAGGATTTCCTTTTCTAGCCAGGCAGAGCTTCTCACGTTCTCCAGAGAAAATTAGAAGAAAAATTAAGGATCATGCATTTCACGCCTAACACAGCTGAACAAGAACTGGCAAACGAGAAACTAAGAACACATGACCATTTCCCTGGGCTGCAAATTAGCCCCCTTAAAATTTTTGTCCACCAAAAAAAAAAAACACACAACAAAAAATTTTCAAAAACAAATAGAAAGGCCCTTGGAGCTTGAATGACCCAAAAGTCGACTCATTCTAACATGTCGGCGGCGGCCATGAGAATCATTAAGGGCAATGTTATGTACCCAATACCGCTCATCAGCGGATCCAGTCCACAAAAAGTCATTGAATAAAAAAAAATAAATAAAAAAGAGCAAAGTCAGAAAGCTAACACGTTGAACTATGGAATAGAAACAATGTGCAAAAACTGGTATTCCACGTGGGGGCAACGGAATTTATTGAAAATTAAGTTGCAAACATTATCAGCAACCCGAGGTTTTCAACCTGTGCTATAACCACAACTACTTCCCTCACTAGTTACAATGAAGTACGTCGCAACAGCAGCAGAAGTGTGCAGGTGTATATAAGATTCACATTGACTTGAAGCCTGTCATTGCTGAAGTTTTCTCTTCTAAGTCACAAGGGTAAGATGTGAAGTCCCATAATTATCTCCTGTCAGAGGGGAGAGAGAAGAAAAGAACAAGGAAAAGAAAAAAGAAGACAAAAGAACAGTGATGTCAAACAGGAATGAAGGAAAGAAGAGACAAATAAAAAAAGAATCTTTCTCAAAGGCCATAAAGCCACTCAGTTTACAGGAGAAGAATTATGACTGAACCTAATTTTCCAAGATCAAGTTATTAGATCAAAAAAATGTCACTATTTCCCATATTAGATGCTTTGCTTAGGAATCTCAAAACCATAATCTATTTAACTATTCTTCATTAGCTTGTCCAGCAACTGTTATGCCAAAACTAACCACTACTCCCAATCAATGGACATGACTTGAACTACTGGTAATAGTGGAGAAACAGATCATCTGCAAATTGCCATTTTGCTATTGTAGATTACCTTTAAAGTGTAAATTAAACCTTGTACTCGTTTACACGCATCCATTTGGTAGACGACCACTTGTTCCCCTGAATCACAGGGCAACCACCTTAAGAGAAGAGAAATTGGAATCATCAGTGTGCTTGCAACTGAAATGTGAACTACATGATTAAAAGCTTGCAGTTGGTAACCATAGCTGTTTACTAACCATGCAAACTTGAAGGGTCTGGAGTGGCATCGGGTTTCATGCTCCAGAATAGCAATGCATCACCCATGTTGGGCTTAATAGAAAGCCCTTTCTTTCCACATTCAGATAATTCATTCCACCAGGGTACTGCACTAAAGTTTCCTTTGGCAGCAGGAAACACTGTCTCACCCCCTTCTTCAACATCTGAGCTGTGTACAATGGTGAATGAGTAAATATTACAATCAGAAAAATGAAAACGATAATAATTGGAAATCTTATAGAGAATGAATTAGAATTAAAAATCTCTCATGTCAGATACATGATCTCACTTACAGGTACATAAGAACAGTGGCTATACGTTGGCCCCCATTCTTGGTGTTGAATTCATCCGCAAAGTAGTCATAGTGAGGCTCATATTTCTGTCCAACTTCATAATGGAGAACCTGAAGTCCTTCCCCATGTTCTGTCACATTGTGTTAGCTTAAGTATTAATTGAAGAACACAAGCAGTATAAATAAATAGCAAAATTCAGCTAAATCAACCGCAAAAAATGAAAAAAAAGAAACTTAGATAAAAAATATCTCCAAATTGTGTTGAGCATGTAAGCTCATATTCGGTGGCTTCTGTTGATGTAATATACAAGCATATAAGTTGGACGAACAAAAGTCTTGAATGCTGCAGTAAGTCGCAACATAGAAGAACCCAAGATCGTGCAAGAAAATAACAAAACGTTAAAGAGTCAAAGCAGATACTTTGCGTATGGAGATCAAACTACATACCTACAGGAATGAAGGTAAAATCGGCTATCCTTTTCTCAATGTCCCTAACAGTCTTGTCACGACCTCTCTGTAAGAACGTCCCAGAACTTGTTCGCACTCTGTAGGCAACAATATCTCAATGAAAAGGAACACAAGCAATCTAAAAGTGACATGCTAAAAAAGGAATGGTACGGTACGCTACTGTACACTAAATTTAGCTATGAGCTCAAGACGGTAAAAGATTCACCTGCTATCTTTACTCTTCCCAGTTTCATTATCAACGACAGTTGACTTTTGCATATGGGGCTTGGCAAGATTAATTAGGTACTTGCACTCCTCTTTGCTCTGCTCAAAATCAATCAATCAAATTTAGCAGCAGCTCTACGCTACATGCCATTCCCTTGATTGAGCCCAAAAATAAAGTTCATAACAGAAAGTGGTAAATCATCAACCAATAGTGATTGAAGAAGCTGAAAACAAATAAAGTAATGACATTTGGGTGCTGATTAATCAAAGACCCATCAGATCATGGCAGCAACACATTGTTAATCCAATTACCAGCCCTCAACGAGAATTGAAAAAACAAAAGAAAAAAGAAAAAAAAAAGGAAGAGGAAGAAGAAAACATACCAAAAAATTGTGATAGATAAAAGCCCGGGGCTCCCAGGAGATGACCTCAACCCACTGCTCCTCTCTCCCTTCATCTCCCCCGCTCCTGTAATTGGCGTAAAAAAAATTCAAAAGACAATTCCTCAGAAAATCTAATAATTATCAGATCGCAATCTAATCCAATAAAACCGCAAAAAAAAAAAAAAAGACTGAAAACACACAGTTAGTCGCAGAGAGAGAGAGAGAGAGAGAGAGAGAGAGCGACCTCTTGTCAAATTTATTATGAATGATGGTGCTGAGATCGTTGGCTTGCCGCGAATGGTCGGAGCTGCTGCTGGGGACCGAGAGGATTCCAAGGGCGAGAAGAATGAGAATCACAAATGTGAACATCAGAAGCATCCCCATAATCAGCGTCGAAGAAGACGATTTTCGGGGAGGAAGACGGGGGTATCTCGCTTTCGCCGCCATTTTTCTTTTCTTTCTTTCTGTTTTTTTTTTTTCTTCTTAAATTTTCAAGCTCAAGCTCGAAATCCAAACATCTCCAACTTCGATATAAGAAACGGATCTTGTACAAGAAGAAGATCTAAGAGCCAAAAAGAAAGAAAACGCGCTTTTTTTTTTTTTTTTCTTTCTTTCTTTTTTAATCTTTGTCAATTGCTTTTCATATTATTATATCAGTTTCTCCCCCTTACACTCTCCCTTCTGACCAAGGCTTTACGCCTTGGAGAGATACTTTCACCGCACCACACCCCCACACCCACCGCTTTTTTTTTTTTATTTTTTATTTTTCAAATTTTCATTTTCCCCGGCTCTTTGTTATTTTACAATCACACTCTTCTTTTCTTGTCTTTTCTTGTCTTGTCTTTACCCTTAAACTTCATTCTTTTTATTTTAATTAACCTCAACTAAAATTTGAGTATAAAACTTTAGTCTACTTTAATAATATTGAGTTAAAGTTTAGTAGTATTCTTTACAAATAACTTGAAAAATACTTTACAACACTGAATAGTAATTCATTTAATTAATTTCTTTATACTGTGTTACATGTAAATCAATATTTAAATTATATAAAAAAAAATACATATATATGTTGGAGTAAACAACAAAATTTAAATACATAATTAGGAAACTCTCAATTGGGAACACATTGATATGAGAAAAGAAATGATTAATCTTGTCGGTGGACTTATTAATCTCGTTTGAGGTTTTGCAAATAACACTACGCATTTGACTCGAGAAGGGGCGCTAAGTTTTAACTTATGATGCAAACAATAAGAAATTTACAAAAAAAGAAAAGATTTCGTTGAGTAGTAATATAAATTTTAAAACTTCGATCAAAGAAATTGGGGGCACATGGTTATTATTAAGCCAGTTAACTAAATGCTTAAAACTTTAAAATGGGACATTTGGGCTATTGGTTTTCATAATAGGAGAAGATATATAACATATTTAATGGGGGCAATTTGGTCTACTTCATCTTGGTAACAATTGGACCAGTTCATTGAATTAATTATTCAGCGTCTCCTGTTAACCGTCGTCTAGACTCTTTTTTTTTTTTTTTTTTTTTTTCTTTTTGGTAACGCCACCCCTCCACCCAAAAAGTTAGGCAAAAAATTGTGTGAGGATTGAGGCAGGCAAGCCTGCATCCAAAACTCCTTCAAGGCCCAGCTCAATCGGGCAGTAATACATCCACTGTCTGTGTGGCAGCTTGCTTTGCTTGCTTGCTTGCTTGTGGTGAGGTTCTACCTTTTTCTCTTTTTTTCTTCTTCTTCTTCTTTTTTTTTTTTTATTGGCGTAATTTAAACTTTGAGATTTTCTAAATCCAAGCTTTTCAGTTTGTATCTTTCCTTTTGTTTGTTTGTTTGTTTGTTTTTTTTTTTTTTTGTCACCACCTTTAGATAAATTATATGTACATACTTATTAAAAAATTTATTTGATCGTAACTTATACAACAAAGAGGCAACATTAATTCTTCTTTCGTATAGCCATTCTTTATTTATTTATTTTATTTTGGTGCACGCGCTGGGTTGTTAAGCTACTGCTGATCTTTCACGTCTTCAGGGATGAAAAAACTTGATGCCCGCCAAATTTCAGCTTTGCTTTGGAGTTAAAAGGTAGGGGTGGGGTTGGGGGAGGAGGAGAAGAAATCGAGACTTGCAATTTACAGCTCCACCCGCAATAAAAACCACACAGGCAAATTTACCTCATATGTATTTGTAAATCGTCTCAGATATTACAAGGAAACAAATGCGAAAATAGCATCCTAAGCATATGCTTATTTGAAAAGCAGACAGCTTAAACAAAACAGCGGAAATCATGCATTGTAATCCATTAAATTGTAAAAATTATACAATTACTGTTGCTAGAAAACACCAAGAGAAGTAGGATGCAGGGGGGGAGCAGTGGGTTTGAATGAGATGCAGTTGGGAATGTAATTGGAAGTTCGTTTCATGGGAGGACTCGTTGACTCAATAATGGCTGGCTGGTTCAAGTATGCATACTTGCTCTTCGTCCACCTGCGTATGTTTGATTATTGCAATATTTAATGATGTTATGTATTAGACAACAATATGTTAAAAAAAGCCATATCATGCCATTTACACGAAGTTGTTTTGTTCGTATTGGGATATTGGTTGTCATATTGACCCAGACGGCGGCCGGCCAATTGCTTTTATTATTACTAGTAGTTCAGCGAGGTGGGACTTCGCATAATAATAGAAATGGTAGTGTCGGTCCAATGGCATAAATGGCTAAAAGGAGAAATGCGACTAACCAGTCTTTTATTCCCACGCGAATTTCTTTCTTCTTTTCATCGTATGTGGTGATGGCAGTGGTATCGCTCTCCTCATTGTTATCTTCATCATCATCCTTCAGGGACTCTTCAAATTGCCTGTATTCTTCCTCCTACATCACACAGCACAAGCCCAATCTCAATTACATTGTTTTAGCTACAAGAAGGCAAAACTTCAAATACGACCAATGAAATTTGGTCACAGCAGCATCAACCAAGACCCAAAGAAGCCACCGGCCACACATATTTCATTGCAATCTTGAGCAACATTCGTTGACTATCTAGTCGTGTCAGTGGATTGATCTAAGGGAAGCATGGAAAGGGACTATCAATGCAAGGTCAAAAGTCCTATGCAGCAAAAGGCTTGATGTCAGGAACCCATTTGAACATGGTCTTACAGAGAGTTTGCGGGCCCTGATGCGTGCCGCGGCCTTGATGGCTGCCAGGAGATGATCCTCCTCCTCGATGCGCTTTTGCCTCCAAAACTTTGCAATTTCTTGATTTGTCACACTCTGAGTGACAGTCTTTCGCACCCAGAATCTCGGAAGTGGCGGCGGGGATGGTGGTGGGGGAATCGACCGCTTCATCTTTGTTTCACCAGCTACGGTTTCCACTTTTGTCCGCTTCATGTTCTGGATGATTCAACTGTCTATTGTGTTGTTACTACGACTAGCAGTATGGCATTACAGGAGGAGATGAGCGTCCGGAAAAGCCATATTCGGCCACTTCAATAGCCCCCCATATTTCTATAACTACTAATCCAACCTAACTTTCAGCTTTGCGGTAGATTGACCTCCCAGTCTTCGTTTTTAGAATAAAATTAGACCTTCCAGTCTCTAAGACAAAGTCGTCCTGATTATTCTTAAAAAGGGGATGGCTGTCGATGGTATTGTGCAGGGTTCGGTACCTTTAGAACGGTAATCAAAACAAAAATTTATGTTATTTTAGATTAAAAAATTATTTTCAAACCCAAAATTTTGGTTAACTTAATTTCAGTTAACTGAATTATACTTGATTAGAGATTTTAGTTTAGTTCTAGTTAACCATTTGATTGATCCAATTAAATAAACAATTAAAATTTTTTATGCATTTTAAAAATAAAGTTTATAATAATTATTGTGTATAAGATAAATAAATAATTATTTAAGATATAATGATACTTTATTAATACTTATTTGTTATTAATAGCTGTATTAATAACATCTTTTTTATTATTAGACTAAAAAATAAAAACATATAAACAAATAACATTTTAATTCAGTTAATTACGATTCTTTAATATCAAGAATTAAGATTCAACTATAATTTTAATTTTTTTTGGTTTAATTATATAATTATAAAATCAGTTAAATTAATAAAAAATTTCATTTCTATTCAATTAAATTTTATTGGTCAATAGAAATTTTCAGTTTTTTTTTTTTTTAACATCCGTAGTTGTTGAACCTTTGTTTTCAATTTACACTAATGTGAAAAATTAACATGGCCCCCTCCCCAATTTCTTTAGCTCCCCTTTGTCCTACATTTCATTATAAAAAGGAATTTAGGTCCCAAACTTTAAACCTTAGATATAATTTTACTGCAACTTCCCCCTCATATCTTCGGGTTTATAGAAATTTGTGCAAATTTTTCATTATCATCTAATATTGGGTATGTATACCTTTTTCCAACTACATACTGCGACGCTTTCAAAAAGTTTTGGCGACATGATTTATCACCTTTGTTTTTTTTTTTCTTAATTTTATTACATATATTTACGCGTTCATCGCAATCGGATTATGATCGTAATACGCAAAAATGTAACCAGTTTAATGAAGCCATCACAAAGAGAAGAAGAGCATAACAATAAAGTCCTTTTGTCTTTTTGTTTCTTGTTTTTTTTTTTGAAATTAATAAGTGTATTCATTAACGAAGAAACAAAATCACAGAACTGACTGTCAAAACCAAGGCTAGATACAGTACTGGGAGTGAACAAATTAACAGACTTCAATGACTACATCGCATCGTGATAGAAAGTACATCATTTCAGACAAGCAGCAATTCAGGTGAGTTCACAAATATATATTAACAGAACCATAATCCGCAACAAGTAGTAATTTTACAACCAAAAAGGGTAACCCCAAACCTCTCAAAACAAATGTAATTTCTCCGTCTCTCTATCAAGATATAAGCCCCAGGACAGGACAGGAGGTACGGTACGAGGAAGTGGGGAGCTCCCGACGGGCGCCCCCCCGGGGGGGGGGGAACCTTCATCAAGTCTGAGATGCGATCCGAAGAGCCTTGGTCTTGAACCTGTATCTGGGTGCCCGATGGATCACCTGGCTGGGGCCCATGTGGAACTGGCCAGGGCTGTCGGTGAGAGGAGGCCCATCATCGTACACATAACCCACAAGACGGCCGCAGCTGTTGCATATAATCTTGGTACGTCGCCTCTGGATTCCCCAGTAATTGACGGTCTCGAAGAAGGGTCTGATCTTGTCCTCCTTCTCGAACCTGAACTTGGTGCCGTCGATGGAGGAGAAGGACAGCGTCCCTTTGTTGCCTGCCTCGAAGTAGAAGTCTGGTGGGTACAGATGGCCGCTGCTTAGATTCAGGTTCGTCCCGCATTCCGTGCACGTGTAGATCGATGACGCCATCGCTGCTGGATTTTTGTTATTGCTTGGGGGACTTGGAGGTTTCAAGTCCCCGAATTTATGCGGATTTTTGATTTCGAAGTCGTTGGCGAAAAGTCAGGCAGGCGGTGGGACGGAGGTTTCCAAAGGCGGGCCCAAAAACATTCAGACCTCATTCTCGCGACTTCTGTTCTCCGAAATAAATAAATAATCAAAATTTTTTTCTTTCTATTATGATTAATATTAAAAGTTATTATAATTAAGCAAAGATTTAAAATCTTTCATAGTATTTACTTTTGATTTATGCATTATAATAAATATTAATCGTATGATATACAATGTTAATTGTCGCTATAGCATACTAAAAATACAGTACTAATTATTTTCTATGATATTCCTGGAGAGAATTCCAATCCATTTAAGGTCTATTTTAATTGCTGCCTAACACTCAAGCCCATCTTATTTGGGCCGAGTTAATCTACCGGATCCACTTGGTTCTGTCACTGTCAAACCCTAGCCGGCGTGCCCTGCTTACGCTAGCCTTTCCGGAAAAGTCGGTTTAGGGCATGCCTTTTCGTCGATAAAAAGGTCCTTGGGTTGCCTTTCTGCGTCGGCGAAGCTGTGCATGACGTCAAAGGGAATTCGAACTTAACGGGACAAAAAACACAAGATTAAGAAGAAACCTAAAAACAGAGGGAAAACAAATTTAAAAAAAAAAAACTGCAACTCCTAATTGTATATTTTTCTGCTTTATTTACTTACAACTTAGGCCTAGGATTTGTTAAAGGCCTGGTCGCCATGGACACGCGATTCCTGTACTCGCCGGCGGAGGTCGCCAAAGTCCGGATAGTCCAGTTTCGCATTCTCAGCCCTGACGAGATTGTAAAACTTTCCCTTCTCACTTTATTTTTTGTTTTTTCGTTGGTTTGGTTGCCTAGAAATCATTGGTAAGGAAAAGAAAATGTGGAACTCTTTCATCTGTAGTTGTTAAGTTGGACTGTTCCTGGCTATGCTTTCTCCGCAAGTAAACGGAAGGTTAAAATAATAATAATAATAATAAATCTGTGGTGGTTTTGATGACAAATGTCTGTGGTACAAATTGAGCACAGCGAGATGACGGAGGGAGGAAAGCCGAAGCCAAGTGTCACGCGCCACCTCATTCTGCCCAAATTGAGCTACTTATTCCGTGACACAAGGGATTAAGCGACCATCGGCTTGGTACCATTGATAGGGAGATGAAGTGTGAGACTTGTACGGCCAACATGGCAGAGTTCCCTGGTCACTTTGGGCATCTGGAGTTGGCTAAGCCTGTGTTCCATATTGGTTTCATGAAGACTCTGCTTAGTATCATGAAATGTGTTCACTTCAATTGCTCCAAGATTCTGGTGGACGGGGTACTGCATGCCTCCATTTAGCGCCCCCCTCCCCTTCCTCTAAGATTGGATTTTTGCTCAAACTTGTTAATTCATCTCTTGCATGCAAGTTTACAAATAATCTGAATTCTTGTGAAGCGTGCCGTTTGCAGAATGAGTGCTTGTGATACTGTATGAGTGATGCCAGCTTGTCAAATTGTTCGCTTAGTGTTTGGTAAGAAGTAGGGAAGCTACAAGTCTGTGGGTGGGTTGAACTGTTATTCAGTGGAATAAGCTTGCAGCTATCAAAAGGAAAGCCCAAAAAAAAAAAAAAACATAGAAGAAGCATATTCTTCATGCAAAGTTGATGCTAAATATGTGCTACCAATGTTCAGTGTGAAATATCCTGTGTCAAAGTTTGGTTGATTTGCAAAACACAATAAGAGATGACCAAGGCAGTTATGGATATCCTTTGCACAGTCACCGATATTGGATAAAGACAAAATGTTCTTCACTCTGCCCACTAGATTTCCACAAGTTGTACCGGGAAATTTCATTTAGTTAGATGTCTTAAAATTCTTCTTAAATTGAGTTTTGCATCTTCCTGAACCTCATCGATATTGCAGAATCATAGTCTGAATTTTTCAGGATGTGCTTCATGTGCTCGTTGAGTTTTAGCTGTCAAAAAGATGATAAACTACTTTTATTCTTGGAACTGTATCTGTAACATGTCTTATTTGGTTGTTTGCTTGCAGGAAGACCACAAGTTTAAGCAAGCCTTGAAAATAAAGAACCCAAAAGGCCGGCTTAAAAAAATTCTGGATGCATGCAAGAATAAAACAAAATGTGATGAAATTGAGGTTCAAGGTCAAGATAATGAAGAACCAGTCAAGAAGATTCGCGGTGGCTGTGGTGCTCAGCAGCCAAAGCTCACTATTGAAGGTATGAAGATGATTGCAGAGTACAAGGCACAAAGGAAGAAGAATGATGACCAGGAACAGCTGCCCGAGCCCGTGGAGAGAAACCGGACCCTTGCTGCAGAAAGAGTAACCTGTTATACATTCATAATTTCTTCCTATCTTGAATGCAAATTGTGCATGATACTGACGGCCAATTTTTATTACAGGTTCTTAGTGTTATGAAAAGGGTAAGTGATGAGGATTGCCAGCTGTTGGGCTTGAATCCTAAGTATGGACGTCCAGACTGGATGATTCTGCAAGTCCTTCCAATTCCTCCACCTCCAGTGAGGCCTTCTGTGATGATGGATACATCATCCCGGAGTGAGGTGAGTGCTTTTTTTTTGGGGGGGGGGGGCAATTATCTTTTGTATGAAGAAGACTTTTATAATAGTTGATAATAAGTTACTATGCTGGTGGGGTGTATGTTGTTCTGCTAGCGCTGTTATCTCCTTTGCAGAAAATTTAGATAGGTGTTTTTTTTATTTTTTAATGAATCATATTTCCTGCCTTCTCTGAGTCCAGCACGACTTGACTCATCAGCTGGCGATGATCATTAGGCAGAATGAGAATCTGAGAAGACAGGAGAGGGGTGGCGCGCCTGCACATATTATCCGAGTTTGCACAGTTGTTGCAGTTTCATGTAGCGACATATTTTGATAATGAGTTGCCTGGACAGCCAAGGGCATTATCCATGCTCATTAGCCAAATCTGTTTCTTGAAGAACAGCTTCATTGCCTCCACCACGCTTGTACTCTGCAAGATAAGACGGAAGAGAAAGTACAAGTGGAATATGGGGTTTTTTCACAGTAAAAATAGAAATAGAACTAAAAAATAAATTACAAGGAAAATCTAATATGCGAACCATTGCCAAAACCTGTTCTCTCGTGGGGTCCTTGATTCTCCTGATGCCGTCGTCATTCTCTGAACTCTGAATATTGTTGAATGTTGATTGATCCTTGAACATCAACAATCCGAAAAATTAACCGAGGAACTTTGTTTTTGAAAAAAAACAAAACGAATTACACATTATACGAACCGCTCTGAAAATCAGGGGCATTGCTCTGCTCTGCATCCTCAAAGAACCGAAGAGCCACTCCTCCTCTCTAACAACTGATAATGATATCAGTCAAAAGTCTAAAACAGTATCAGTGAATTTTACACAAACGACCTTCTTCATCTCTCCTATCATATAGATATGGACTTCTCTAGTGAAAATTGAAAAATCAATTTGACTTTATTCCTCTGGAATGACCCTATGTCAGCTAACCCGATGTAAATATTGGTGAAGATGAAATCTTAAAGATTGTCTACCATAAAGAAAATCAAAATACACGAACCATTACCGGGAAAGTAAAACCGGATTCAGCGGTTCTTGATTCCTCTACGCCGAAAATTGGACCTTTTCCCGCTAAACCCTCAAGATTGCTGAATCTTGATTGATTCTGGGAAATCACCAATAGGAAAAATTAACCAAACAAGAAAAGACGAAGCGTAAATATGTAAAGAAGAAGAAGAAGAAGAAGAAGAAGAAAGTTAACGGAAAAAAGAAAAAGGAAAATGCATTACAAGAACCTGCATAATCCTCGTTCTTGCTCTGCGTCTTCTTCGAACAACTGAAGAGCCTAGCCTAGAAGTTCTGCCTCTCGCAGCCTCTGCCGTACTCTGTGTATTCTGGCGCCGCTGCTTTCTTCCTTGGCCTTGCTTGAGGATACGAATTCCTTGGCTGCCATTTTTCAGAGTTATATCATTGTGAGCGTTATTTTTCAAAACGGAGAACAGAAAATACATACCTTAGGGGAAGAGAGACGTTGGGATTTTTATATTGGGAGAGAACTGGACTGGATGCGAATAAATTCATATAAACATTTCCCACTCCAACAGAAATTCATGGAATTACACAACTGCCCTTCTCCTCCTCTGTTAATCTTCTGTGAATTTACATCCCACTCCTCACGCATGAATTTACATAAATAGCCTGGACTTCACTATTTTTATAAATTATTTCTTTTCTTTTTTAGATAAAAAAAAAAAAAAACGATCTCTCTCTCTCGGGCTTGCCTTAGCGTTTTGGATCCATCAATCCTGCTTGAATTGAATTGAAGATGGTACCCTCTCTCTCTCCCTCTCTTTCTCTCTCTCTCTCGATCCCTCAATCTCTTTCGATCCTCTTCCTTTGCATAGCTTGTTCTCCTTATTATGTTGCGTTTGATTGATGAGAAACTGTTTATCTAATGAAAGCGATTTTGTTTATTATGTGTCCAGGCGGATTCTCCTTTCAGAAGGTAACGCCCCTGCCTCTTCTCCATTTATGAATGCTATTATTATTGCAGTGCTGTTTCTTCTTCTTTATTTTGATTTTAGGGTTTTAGATTTGAAGTTGTTGTGTTAAGTAAAGTTAGGGTTTTATTTATTTATTTTTTATTTTCTCACAACTGTTATTTGTCATAATCGTTTCTGATGTGGAAGCGTTAAGTTCTTTATCATATTAGCCGATGAAAGTTCTGAATTCAATTAATTTAATTCTGGAGGGTCTTTTTGCCTTTATTTATTTATTTTGTGTAGTCTTTCCCCATTCTTGAAGCATGTTGGAGTGCAATTGTCTGGGGTTTTTTTTTAGGGATCATTAGGAAGCTCATATTGCTATTTTCAAAAGAAAAGATAATCACATCGAGCTACTTTTGTTAAGCTCATTTTTACCAGCTTGTGTTGGAATTTGGTCTTGTGATTTTCTGTCTTTTTGTTGTTGTTGCAGGAATTCACTCTCACCTTCGCCGTGGAGAGAGCAGTCGAGGTCCAGATCCAGGTCTAGGTCTCGGTCCAGGGCCAGGTCCAGGTCTCGGTCCAGGTCTAGATCATGGTCTAGCCCAAGGCATGGATCACAGTCCCGAGGTCGTGGAAGGTATTACCACCTTAACTCTGCATTCCATTTCTTTGGTCATCTCTTGTGGCAAAACACTTTGTATTCATGATATGTTTGGCACAATAATTCTAATTGCCCTTTCGCATGGATGGCTGATGATTTACCTTCAAATAAAGGTCCAGAAGCCGTGACAGGTTGGCATTCGATATATGTTTTTGCAAAATCTTTTTATAGTTGATTCTTGTGCCACCTTTCATTGATTTCTGAATTTCTCTCCAAAATTTGGATATTATGTGACAGGGAAGAGGCCATAAATCCTGGGAACACACTTTATGTGACTGGGCTATCAACAAGAGTCACAGAAAGGGACCTTGAAGAACATTTCTCCAAGGAGGGAAAGGTTGGTCAGCCTTCTGAAACAGTTGACGGCCATTCTGCAATATTTGTCGTGCATGTTGTTGTATTTGTTGCATTTCTGGCTAGTTATCAGCACCAGCTGGTTGTTAAAAATTATTGAGAGACTACTGTCATCTTTTAGGTTGCTTCTTGCTTTCTTGTTATGGAGCCTCGCACTCGCATCTCTCGTGGTTTCGCATTCATTACAATGGACAGTGTTGAGGATGCCAACCGTTGCATTAAATATCTGAACCAGTCAGTTCTAGAGGGCCGATACATAACTGTGGAGAAGGTAATATATTGAGTAACTGGTGGTAAACATTAACTAGTATTGATTGGATATTCGATCTTAACTTGGAGGTTTTCTGGCTATATTCAGAACCCATTGCGTCAGCTTTGTTGGCAGCAATCAAAGATGATCAGTACATCCATTCAACTTAAACAGCTTGATCAATGGCCAGCTTAAACAGCTTTTCAAATGCTTGTGATCAACTAAACATAGCAACCATATTGTCCAACAACTATACAACCTCAGCATTCATTTCAACTCTCAACTAATCAACGGACATTATCAACAACTTTCTAATCAGGCTTTATGGTATTCTATAACTGGCACTTATTTAGTGAACACTAACCACTTATGCCTGGTCGTTTTCTTCCATTTTTGGTTGCCTTTTCTACTTTCCCAATGGAAATTTTAGGTTGAGGATATTCCTTATAACATATGTTTTCTTTCATGGTTCGATGCATCCTTAGACCCCTCGATATTATAGTTGGTAGAGGTTGTAGGTTCTCAGCATAATTTGTTCAAGTGACCAAACTATCTTGGAGTTTCATGGAATTGAGGTGATATATTTAAATTTCAGTCACGAAGAAAACGAGCAAGGACTCCAACACCGGGACATTATCTTGGGCTGAAAAGCACTAGGGACTACGGTAAGTCCAAGTCTTTTGTGTCACTGTTCCTCATAGAAGTGGAAACTGCTTAGCCACAATTATGGTGACGATCTCAACTTTGTACCAATGCATGCTTTAATTTGTGAAGGCCATCGTGGTGATCGTGGTAGATATCGAGGTGGCTATGATCGTGATCACTACAGGAGGTCTCCAAGGCATTCTCCTTACCGTGGGGGCCGTGAATACTCTCCAAGGCACTCTCCGTATGGTGGAAGATCAAGGAGGGGCAGGTCCAGATCACCTGATTACCTGTATCGTCGCTGAAGGTGATGCTGTTTGTGGGTTCTCCGCACAATGGAGGACTGCAGTGGATGCAATGATATTTGCTCTGGGCTAGACTCAATCTGATGGTTCTGTTTGTGGTATTGAAGGATTTGTTGTGCTGTTGTGTGCTAGTACTTTCTTTAAACAGTCGCTTATGAAACAATTGGTGCACCATGTGCGTGGAGATGGTATATTTGAATTTTTACCCGTTCAGACTTTTCTCTACCATAACATGGCTCTTCGGTGTCAGGACCCTTTTCCCTTGGTGATTTATAGTCATTACATAGAGGTATTGTGGCTTTCTAGATGATACAGCGGAAAAAAAATACTAATACAGAAACAACACGAAGTCTGTTCTCTTGTAGAGGAGCCGGGCGACGAAGATTAATTGAAAAGCCTCTGCCAAGGTTGTTAAAATCAGGATATCACGTAAGGTTGATCTGTTATGTAAAGTATCGGATTGTAAAATTAGATTTGTAAAATTTTTCCTAAAGATAAGAAAATATAAAAATTAATTAAAAAAAAACTTCGCTCTTCCTTATAATTGTTAATAAAATAATTTCTTTAAGTAAGAGGTTTTTTTTATCTAATTATTTGTTTGTTTATATTTAATATTTAAATTTAAACAAAGAAACACACACATATATATACACGCGCGCGCGCGCGCGCGCATATATATAATCAAATGTCAAAATAAGATAAAAATACGAATCCTACGTATGAACTGTACTATATATTTTGGTTTAAAAAATGAGATCTTTCACCCAAAAAAGAAAAAAAAAAAGAAAAAGAAAAAAGGAGGGGGTTTGCGGGGGAAAATAGAGCTATAAAAAGGCAACTCTCAAATTTCTGAGCGTTCAACATCAAGGCGTAGTAGAGTACTAAAACCCAGAAGCGGTTCAACTATTCAGGCTAAGGGGAATTGTATGGTCCCTAACGATAGAGAGAGCCCAGCCCGTCAAGCATTCATCATCTCCCACATATTCCCTAAATAATAACAAAATAAATAAATAAATCGAAAATAAACAAAATAAGATGTTCCCCGGAAAAGCCAGGAAAGATTGAGAGGGGAAAATGACTCCGGCGGAAGCTCTACCATGCCCACAACCCCCAAAACCTTACTTCCCTCTCGCGCTCTCGGCACTGTCCAAACTCGCTTCTCTCAGAAGTTTGAAGTTCGCGAGAAAGTTGAACTCCCTTGCCTCTTCCATCCGAGTACATTCCCGGCCTTTCTCCGTACGAAACGACGACGACAAAGAAGGCCGCGTTATTGGCGACTGCGTCGTCTTCGAAGAAGGCATATTTCAAGATCCATATCTTGAGGCTCACTCCAATGTCGCGGGAAATTCGTACTCGGACATTTCCGCCCCGAAAATACACGAGGGGAAGGAACAAGTTGCGCCGGAAATTCAGGCGGAGGACCTGGTCCCGGACGACTGGAAGGCAATAGAGTCAGATATTACTGCCACTGAGAGCAAAGCGAGGCGCAGGATTGCTCAAGAAATGGAGTTCAAAGCCCGGGAGGAAAAGAAAATGAAGGCCTTGGCTTCTATAAGGGATGTGAATTGGGAGGAGTATTGGGCATTTAGGGAGACCAAGTTGTCGCAATTGAAACCCCTTGTCCTCGATAATCCCTCGAGCTTTCCTCCCGCGAAGAAGGAAGATGAAGATGGAGAGCGTGAATTGAAAATGAGTTCTACAGAGAGAGCGGCACCCAAGAACCCCAGATGGGCAGTCTATGGGAAAGGCTTTGACGATGTTAATGAATTTTTCAGTGGTGGCGATTATGAGCCCGGAACCAAGAAATCTGAAGGTATTGCTTTCTTGTCACAAGTTTTGTGTGGTTTGGGCATCTATGGGTATCTTTCTTACATACATACCTCTTCTTGTTGGTGTTTGGTGTTCTTGAAACAACTAGTCCCGCGCAAGCTGTTCACGGAGGAGGAGGAAAAGGTTTTGCTGAACAGGAAAATACCTGATCTAGCACCTGCTACCTCTGTGAGTTCACCCTCCGATGTCATCACTGCCGCTCACTATTATTGATTCCATATGTATTTACGGTCCACAGTTTCTAATGCGTAATTTAGTCATCTCTTTTTTCCTTTTAGTTATGCAAATGGTAGCTGAAGATGGTAATTTTTATGGTTCCCATCTCATTTATGGAGCACGTACCGCAATCGCTCATCGTTGAGCTGTCTCCTTTCTGAAAATACCGGAATGTTTTCTCTAATCTTCCTCATTGAAGAAGCTATATGGGCTACACTATTGTTTATAGGCACATGCATTCATTGGTTCAGAGTCTTTTTAATTGATGGATAATTGATTTAGGGCTTACGGTGCATTGTTTTCCAGACCAAATGGCTGCCTTTGCACACGCTTGCTGCATCAGGGAATTTCTACCTTGCCAATGCTTTATTGAAACATAATGTTGACATCAATGCTGCAGATACGGTAAGATGGGATTCAGAATATGTGCTTGTGTATTGTGTTCCTTAGTTCGCTTTTCTTCGCTTTCACTTTTTTCCACTTCTTAATTTTTGTTAACAACTGACTGTCAACCATGCTTGGAAATCTAGCATTTAGATTTGTCCTTGTTTTGAACGTAAATCCTTGCATTCTCTCTAGGATGGCTGGACTGCACTTCACAAAGCAATGATACATAAAAGGAAAGCCATTACCAGCTTTCTTTTGAGAGAATCAGCATCTCCTTTTGTTCGAGATACAGTGAGTCTAGACTTTTGTTGATTGCTTCTGAACCTTAACCATGTTTCTTATTTCAAAGCATTGCAACATTGCTGTTAATATCTGATTACAGGTTTGGCTATAAACTTTGGTAGCTCAATTTTCACTATTGTCATTCTCTGTAATATTTGTTTCGTCCCTATGCTCACTGCAATAGGATGGTGCCACCTTGGTGCATTATGCTGTTCAAACGGCAACTTTTCCAGTCATCAGACTTCTTCTGCAATACAATGTGGATATTAACCTTCAGGACAATGTATGGTTTACACTCCATAGATACCTTGGATTTCCTTTCAATCTCTCAATGCCAAAGTTTCATTGCCTAGCACTCTTGTTTTGCTATTTTAGGATGGATGGGCGCCGCTGCATCTGGCGGTTCAATCCCGACGAGCAGATATTGTTAAGCTTTTATTAATAAAAGGAGCTGATAAGACATTAAAAAGCAAGGTAATGTTATGCTAATCTCTCTCTCTCTCTCTCTCTCTCTCTGTTGCCACTGTGTTCAGTCGATACCATACCTTAGGTTGTTAATTAGAACTTTGTGTTCTGGTCTTCATATGTCCCGTGGCAGCTCTTCAAAATGTATTCCACCTCTACCCCCCCCCCCCCGTCACTTCCTGTCTGTCTTTACGAGACATTCTCGCGGTCGTTTGACACAGTAATACTTTACATAAAATGACTTTTGTTCCCCCTCCGATTATCTTTGTTTGTCAGGATGGCTTAAACCCACTAGATATTTGCCTTCATGCTGGTAGGAGCAGGAGGACATTTGTGCTTATCAAGTTGTTGAAGCAGTTTCCCAAGAAGCCGACAGCGTCAAGGCAAACCCCATTTTCACGATCTTGTTAGTGCCGTAACTTTTTTGACAACGCCATAGTGGAAGTTGCCATCATCCGAGTCACGCACACACACGACAAAAGCCGTCGGGAAATCTCCAATATCCTGAACTGTGCATAGCGAAATGCTCGAACAAATCAATGGTCGGAACCCGGAATCGAATGGAAACTGATGGATTTGGATTGTGCTTGGCCCGCAGTCATTTTCAATTTCTTAGTATGTTAGGGCCTTGGGGGATTTAATAAAACGGCGGGGATCAAGTGGGTGTCGTCGGCCAAATCATCCCTTGACAAATCAGAGCTGCGAAATCGAGATCCGGTTACAATTAACTGCTATATAGCCAATCGCAAGAGATTGTTTACCTCGTACATATTTCCTACTCGTTTCTTTTTAATTTGAGAGAGCAAAGGTCAAAGCTAGGGAAGGTGCCGTGTCGAGATAGTTCACTTGCAAAATTTTATTTATTTATTTTTTTTAAGGTTGAACAGTAAACCAACTTTAATACTTGGTGATGTGGGCGTGCGTTTCTCTGTTTTGTTTTTTTTTTTTTTTTAGAAAAAAAAAAATGAAAACTAACTCAAGATGGCAATCCAGCTCAACTTAGTGTCGGCAACTACAAAGGTTTTATCGACTCAGAAATGGCAAAACAAATTCAGAAACCCGTTGCACTCATCGGAAAGAGGAATAAGACAATAATGGTATCGTCCATAAGGGCCTAGCCAAGAGTTGTACACCCAAAAAAAAAAAAAAAAAAAAGAACAAGCACGCCTATTTTTTAATAATAATAAACTTTTATTTATTATAAAATATTTATTCTTGTTGATGTAAAATTTTTTATATATCTCATTGATAATTTTATTAATAAAAAATTATTTATTTTAATAAAAATAATATTTTATAGTGAATTAATGTTTTTTTTGGTTGCTGGTGGGGGGGTGGGGGAAGGGAGCAATATGTTTACTCTTAGCGTATCGATCGTTGATACCTCAAAATGGCAAAAGAAACTAAAAGGAAATCTTAACATAACGTGTCTACGGAAAGAACAGATGCCTATTCCTCTCGCCTACTCTAGCTCATACTCCTAGCAGCAGCAGCAGCAGCAGCAGCGGGTCAGCTTCAATATTACATCGCCATTAACGGAAAATGATGGGAGCTCAATGGAACGTACGCACGGTATCGTGCAAGGCGTTGAGGGATCAAGGAAATGCGAGTTTGTGTTGTTGCTATTCAACTTTAGCCCGAAATTCACCGGCTTTCTGCTCTTTTCATTTATCGGTTCGATTGGGTTGTTGCAAGAGCATACGGTGTCGTTTCGGTCCCAAACCCATTCTTATCTCTTGCCAGTCCAAGTCCTCTTGTGGAAACTCCTCCGGCGACCCTCCCGATAGCGTCCACGACGATGATCCCGATCGCGACTATCTCCAAGCTTCTCTCCTCATCTCAGGTGGAGGTAGCAATATTATAATAATAACAATTGTGTTTATGCTATGTCATCGACGATTGGATAAGGTTTAGAAATGTAGAGAATTTTAGTTCGCGAGTTCATGTTATGTCTGCGATTGCCTCCACTTCGAAACTCAATTTCTGAGAGAGTCATCTTCAATTCTTGAACTTGATTTGATTTGCATTTCAAGAATTCAATTTGCAGTTCCCGTAGCAGTCACGACATGATCTTTTGCTGTTGCTGATGTAGAAACTCTCACACACTGTCGCATGCGGGGGCAAGGATTTCAAGAAGATATGAGATGGGAATCATCGCATAAATTGTTTGCACAATCAAAAGGATCAAGACCGGATGTCAGCTCAATACAACATGAGTTTCTTCGTCGGTTTCAGAGTCCTACCATTTTCCTTAAAATTTCTTGTGATGGGGACTTCTTGCTGCCAATTATTGTTGGTATGCATAATTGTTTTGTAGCTTTATGCCTGTTTTCTTCTCCCCCACCCCCCCTTTCTTGTTTTCCCTCCATTTTGACATCGTGTCTTCATGTGATGAGGACTTTATTTGCTTCTGATGTAGGGGATTTTGCGATCGAGAAACTTGTAGATTCGCTTCAAGGAGCTGTTGAGTGGGTAAAGTGTTGATCGTTGCCATTACAAATATCGGTTGCATAGTTCCACCACAGAAGTACTAATATGTATGGCCTTGCTTCAGGATTGCCCGGATCAGTTCCTGCTGTTCAAAAATATAGTGGAAACACTTGGATATGAGGTATGGGACTCCTTTTTCTTGTGCTTTTTGCTATGCTTTGGGATTTTTCTTTTTGATATCCTAATTCATTCTATGGTGCTACTGCCCAGCCAATACTTGGGCGATTCCTCATGAAATAGGCACAGAAAACTTCTAAAAAGTCATACTTTGAAAGAATGCAGATAGTGAAAACAAGTAGGAGTATTTAGCTTTACTAAGTTATTGCTGATTTTCCTCCTTCATTCCAGGTAAAAATGGTGAGAATTACAGAAAGAGTGTCTAATACGTACTTTGCAAGATTATACTTTAGCAAGGTGAATAAGAGATCATGAATAATGTCTTATCTTCAAAAGCAATTTTATGAAGGTTATTACTTGTGTCATATGACTGCCGTTCCATTTGCAGCCAGGAGAAAATGATGTCCTAAATGTGGATGCACGACCATCTGATGCCATAAATATAGCAAATGCATGCAAGGTACCAGCATCCACGTCTTGCCTTCACTCCGTTACCAAGAACTCTTTGAAAACTAATAGTGTGTGCTTTCTGATTTCACTTTCAAATATGCCTGGAGCTTTAACGGGAGTTTTACTCCAAGATAACCTGCTTAGCCATTCTTTGAGTATACGTCTTTACTTGAGCGTGTTACACAAATACTTTCATTCAGATATGAATGATTATTGAAAGGGATGCACTTTTATATAATTTTCTTTCCCCTTTGGCCTATAACTGAGAATTTTTTGCTTGCCCTACCACTTCAACACTTCTTGAGATCCACACGCTTGCCTCTCTATCATTAATCTCTTCTGAGTAATATGCTATTGTTTTGAGGTGAATATTATCTCCTGTTAACTTTGGTTGGAATTGTTTATTGCAGGCTCCAATTTATGTAAATAAACAAATTGTCTTAACAGATGCTATTAGAATTGGATATGAGATGGGAAGAAGTCAGGGCTCAAAGCCTACTTATGATGTATTACTTGACAGGTGATAGCTTCACTGCTATTTTGAGGTTTCATTATCTGTTCCATCTCTCTTCTTGTGATTCCAGTGTAAGTTGTAATTACAGTGCTGTGGATGGTCCAGATGTGCTAACTCAGGAGCTTGATCTTATTAGAAATATGAATTTAGCTGTTAAAGAGGAAAGGTACAATGATGCAGGTATTTCTAGCAGAACAGAACCAATATGTTAAAAAAAACAATTCAGTTTCTTTGAAGCCATGCAATATTCTCATGTGTGTCTTTCACTTTTGGACATACAAGAAATATTTTGGGTCCTAGAATCATATAAGTTGTTTATGAATCTATGCAGCCATGTGGAGAGACAAAATAATAGAACTTCGCAAGTCAAGACATGAGCATTAGCCAATTTTCAAGGTCGACTGACTTTCCTATTTTTCCTTATTGACATGATTTTTCAACTTCTGCTGTTTAAGCTTATCTGATTTCTTTCAGGACCTGATTTCAAGTGTTTGTAGCATGACATTTTATATCTTGGTTCTTGGAGGGCATGTTTGATTAAGATGAATCCTAGTTAAATAATGTATAACAGGGCCTGGAGACCCTTCTGTGGCTCAACTTATTCAAGAGGGAGCATACAAAAGTCAAGGCAATCAAAACAATGGTATGTAAAGCTTCAAATTTCTTCCAGGAATGATGTACCTAATAATATGTAAATCAGGGTAAAAGTGTCATGCTCACTGATTTGTAAATTCAGAAAGATAATCAGTTTTCACTGCTTGGAGATACTGTCCTCAGAATGAAATGTAACTTGTGATTGATGGCTTGCATCAAAAGACATGGATGATATTTGTTGGGAGATGGTGTAGTTGGTTCTGTGCTCATTCAATGCAATCCAAACTGGAATATGTACAGACTCCTTTTTATGGTTGGGTGTGAGATAAATCTTTGTCTAATACAAGCTGGTTAAAGCAAGAGTTCCTTGTCTCTGTCGTGCTTCCTGTTCCTTCCCCTAGTTTCTTTTTTTCTATTTCTGAATGGAGCATATGAAAGAGTTACCAGCTGCTTGCTGGTTTTTATCTGATGATTGCTGTCACCAACTTTCTGCCTTAAAAGGTTTATGAATGGGGAGCACAGAAGCCTCTGTAATTGACAAAATTCTCCAACAGATCTAAAGGCTTAGATAATCTTCTTGAAATAAGTACGACCTTTTTTCAGTTAGCTGGGTGGATTACAGCGAATGATGTAAGGCTTTTCAGATGTATTTTGAGATTATGCAAACCATTTTGTAACATTGTGACTGGAAGAAGGCTAAGCATTTTTGGTAGCATCCTTTCGTTTACCTTGTTCATTCAGAACCGTAACTACATAAAATGTTTCTTTTTCTCTCTCTCTCTCTCTCTGTGTTTTTGTTTTATATTTTTTGGGGCCGCCAGCGCTGGTGAGTGGGGCGGGGGCGGGGGCGGGGGCGGTGTTTTGTTTGCCGTGGCGGCCAAAAAGTCACGTCACGACGACTTGGCCGACGCCTAATTAACCCAGACTTACAAAACATGCACGCCTGACATGGGCTTGAATCACAACTCCAACCAGTAATTTAGCCATTAGCGCCTACCCAAATATTTTCCAAACTGAGCGTGGGCCAATCTGCCCGACGACCCTTACTCTAACCGGACCGTTGATATTGCTGTGGCCAGTTCCTAAGCTTCGGCCTAAACAAACCTGGCTGATTAAGGAACAGGCAAATTATCCAACTGATTCATCATTCATGAATTTCAGAACTTACACGAGCTATAGCCATAACGCACCCAAAATGAAATATTTAAGTAGTTGGAGCAATATTTATCGTTCCTCCTATCAACGATTAACAAATACTGATAAGCTGTATTTGCATCAATCATCTTAACCACAACAAAGTAGACTACTTTTTCACTTCAAAATTTTCACCAAACTTCAATTCAGGGCTTTGACAGAGAGAGGAGTGAGCCATAATAAATGAGAAAGAAGTAAAAATTTTATTGTTCTTACAAAGACGAGGTCATAAATTGGAAAACCTTCTAAGACTACTGCCCAGGCCTGCACAGGACAAGATGCCATCCGTCCAGCAGAGCATTTAAAACAGATAGAAGACCACCGTGGTGAAGGGAATGGGAAAGAAGGAGGAGAAAAAAATTCAGTACTTGCCGTATTTGTGCCAGCATAGTAGCATCACCACACATCTCCTGGCAAGATACAACCTTGACCTTTTTTCCTTCATCAGAGCCATACACCCGTGTCTCCCTGACCCCGCAGAAAAGCTATCTCCCCCATCCCAAACTTTCCTTCTCCTCGTCGCTCGTCGAGGCACACATTTCCCCATTCACGTCAACAATATGATTTTTTTAAAAAAAAATTTTATTTTCAACAACCTACTATATAACCAACAAAAAGAAATGTTCCTTTTCTTTTCTTAAACCCAAATGTAAACTTCCCTTCGAAAAACCCAGCAGGAGAGGTTTGTCTTCATTCAATTCTCGGAATCAAGGGAAAACGACGACGACGACGACTAAAACCCTCTTCTTCTTTTTCTTTCTGCCCCGGAAGAAAGCCAACCAAGAGAGAATATATATATATATATATAAAACGAAGAAACAAATTTTCAGGTCAACCCCTTGTTTCTTTTAACTAATATTTTTGTTCATATTATGTTGTCTCTCTATCTCCATCTCCATACTTTTGTATTTACGGGTAACATGAAGCCACCCCACCCCTCTTTTTGGTGGGGTTGTTTTAAGTCCACGTCCCACGCCCCTGAACCGTACATGCATTAATACTTGTCCTTGTTTGATTGGTTCTCAATGTAACCCTCTTTAAGGAAGGTGGTTTTTTGCAGGGTTGGCACTGTTGGATTGCTAATTTTAAGTTTCCATTGTTAAAGAATGGAACGCTGGGTGTAAGCTGGAATCTATAATTTTTGACACATTTATGAGTTGGAAATTGTGGTAAATGTATAGTGGAAGCAACGAGAACGTGAGGAGTATATATAACAAATTAAAAGCTCTACGTCTATGTATAACAAAGGACATGACAGCCAAACGTCTAATGGCAACAAATAACATAATTAGGTTTTAGAAAAGGATAAAAATAATTAAAAAAAGCAAACAAAAATGAGTAAAGTATGCCTTTATTACGTTCTAAAGTACTCTTTGTTATTCTACTAACAAGGTTGATGCCGTGACCTAATTTTGTAAGTGAATTATGCGAGTGCGATCCATCGTCTTAAGGAACCCCCCCCCTAATAAATGAAGCCCGATTAATTAGATGATGATAAAAAAAAAAAAAGAGAGAGAAAAAATTTTTTTTAGACGTCAGTGGTTGTTGTCACTATTATAATTTATAGTGGCATTCTAGTTAAACTTTCTTTCGCGGAGCATTTAACTCTAATTTAATTTAATTTCCCAAGATCGTGGCGAAGTGTTGCTACCCGCACATCTAAAAGCAAGCCCCCCCCCCCCCCGGGAAAAGGTAATTATAGACCCAAAAAATGTGTTCTGGGGTCAAAATTTGCCAATCAATTCAAGGATGCTGGGCTCAGAGTATTAGACACAATCGCATGGACTTCTTCTTTAATTCAAGAGTCAAGACTTCCCACCAAAAAAAAAAAAAAATGCTGTCGCGGTGCAGCTATGTCGAAATTAATGGGAAGATGGGTGGTCATCACGAAGCAAGTTGCAGGAAGATGCACCAAAGCTTGGACAGATACCGTAATATATTTTGCCACTGAAATCGTAATGGAAATGATTCATCGAATGCCAACTGTGTGCATGTCATTCTTTTGGGTCCTTTTCCTTCCTGTATTTAATTGGGATTTAGGATTTAGTCGATCAAAGGTCGAATTAATATGCATGTTAATTAATCTAATGTGTCGTCTAAATCGATAATGGGGTCATTGCACTGTTATCAGCGCTGCAATTACCATAAACATAAAAATTTTCCAATTATATTTTTAAAACAAAAAAAAAAAAGGTTATTAGGTTGTAAACTAAGCAATAGAGAGTATCCCTTCTTTATCACGTAAATTTCCGCCTCTTCCAATTGGGAACTGAGTTTGAAACTTCAAACTCTTAAACCAGCATATGGTTTGGGATGGATTTAGTAATAATTGCCAGTCTAATTACAGGGACAAATAAGAAAATTTTCAGACTACCACCGTGAAATCAGGTGAAAAGGTTTCTTTCGTTAGCACTGATTCCTCGTTTGCTTTTCCCTCTTTGTAGGTTAGCAAGCGGCAACTAGCAAGTACATATAAATTACAAAGGAACTGGAAAAAGTAAGTCCCAACGGAGCGAACTAACCAAACGAAATCCTGTCCGTTCTCTTTGAGTAAACATCTAATGATGGATTGATGGGTCATCACTTACCCAAAAGATCAGAAATCCGTATTGGTTGGTATGTGCACCTGTAAGGAGTAAATATATATATATAGCGGAGCTTCTCTTGTGGTATAATTGTTGTGTTCAGGACATTAGCTACAAACTGAAAACTCGGTTTTGCTTTACTTATATGTGAAGCAAAATAAAAGGCTAGAGCAAGACAAGTCAAAGAAGACAGACATTTCAACGTATGGGAGCCATTAATGGGCCGGGGGGGTTGAGGGTGTAAAAAGTTCTAAAAATAGCATCACGGGTACCTCGCCTATTAATGTTGCGACCTGTTGTTTCCCAGAGAGAGATTCCCTTCATTAATGTTTTGTGGTCTTCCTGGTTCTGTAAGACACTGATGAGTATCACGATCATGGGACATGGGCCTCAGAAGATTTGAATTCCATATCATCTCTTCACCCTTCCCCACCCCCCCTCTCTCTTTTTTCTTTTTCATTTTTTTTTCTACTCATAAATACTCTCTGAGCACCCATCCATGGAACCCCATGTTTTGGACAGTCTTGCCCCCATGCAATATGCGAGCAACCATCTTCCCGTATATTACCAAAAGCAAGCAGTTTAGGTTACTTTTGGGCTTTACGTACAATGCAGAGAGACTGGTAAAATTTTGGAGATCGTAGAGAGGGGGAGGGAAAGAGATAGAGGGAGAAGGAGAATAATGGATTTAAATGCACCGGTCCTGCTTCTGCTTTGGTAGTCGCGGTTTTAAATGCTCATGCAGGCCCTCTTGCTCCTCTTAAATCCTAACTCAGACATTCTCATCTCTCCTCACATGTATTCTACGCCCTCTTTCAATTCTTCTTTACCCCTCTCTCTCTCTCTTTCTTTTTTCTTTTTGTTTCTCTATATATGTCTATTAATCTCTCGCTCTTTTCCTCTATCAAGTCAGTCTCATCCCAATCTCCCTCTTGATCCTCAAAAGATCGCAGTCCCTTGATTTCGTGACGGGTCCTGTGCAAGCGAGTAAGAAGAACTGAAAATGCAACCCCCTCCCCCCACCCCCCCACAAAAAAAAATCAAAAGGAAAAAAAATTTGAAATAGTGATTGTGATATTGGCCTGGTTCACTCAGACACAACCCCACGACTTGGGAGCACACGATGTTTTGTGCTGTTCTAGATGATTTGATTGAGCCGTGCCAATATCTCAGTGCTATCTCATTTCTTGTGGTGTCCATTACCCTATATATTATTGGGCGGAAAGGTTTGTCTTGATTGTTCCTTAACCATAACTTTTTGTTTTGAAGCCCGATCATCGTTAACAACTGTCCTGTTAATACATGTGTAAGTGTGTCGTGTATGTATTGTTTTCGTCTATGGAGATGCATATGGCGTATGCGTGTGTTTAGTTTATGCTTCATCCCATGCAGCGATAGTGTTACCCCATAAGGATCTGAAACGGTAACGTAACCTCCAAAACAGGCGAGAGCTGAGAAATTCTTGGGGGATGGGGAACAGAAGAAAGGAAATGTTGTTTTTTATTCTAACGCTGTTTTTCGTTTCGTTCTCATGCACGAGCGAGCGAGATACAGTTAATATATATATATATATATATATATATATATATATAT
>CM038595.1:15614029-15627516 GCA_021533255.1 Ceriops tagal
CCCCCCCCCACCCTTTCTTTTTTTGTAATTTAGTTGTAGGAACTGTCGATTGGATGTGGCTCACTGCATTCGTTGCTTTTGAATTTTTGCACGTAGTCTCTCTTCTATCCTTTTTCCTTTTCTTTCTTCTTCCTTCTTAGGCTAGGCTTTAGCATTTGAAGTTGACGTCAGTGTCTCTTGTTACTGACTTCTTAGGTATGCATTGGATGTGAACGCGGAGAGAGCGGAAGATGTACTTACGCACAAGAAATTACTGAAATTGGCAGAGGACCCTGCTAATCAGCCTGCATTCGAAGTCCGTCTCGTACAGGTAAATGCATCTATACTCATGTAGTTGTAGACTGATCTAGTCGCCAACCATTACCTTAGTTTTAGTTTCTTTGCTTGAGTCTTTACTTTTGGGAAAATAATTGAAACTTGGCTTTGAGATTGGCTAGCACTGTATATCTGTTGAGTCTCTTTACCCACTGAGGAAATTAATATTTCGGGTGTTTGTTTGGTTGCTTTAACATGGTATGGAGACTCGGTATTTTGTCTTTATTTGCTTATCATTTCTCTTTTTCAGGTGTACCCTGTCTCAAATGGAAAGCATTCTGATTTGCCCCATTCAGATGATGCAATGACAGAAGATGCACAGAGTTCTTATTTTACAAGCAAACAGGGGTAGGCCACTGCCTCAAAACTCAAGTAATTATATTCCTTCAATTCCAAAATACATCAAAGGGGCACAAAGGAACTGCAGCAGGGCAGGTCGGCAGGAATTTTTCTTCTCCCAACCCTACCCCTGCTGTCCCCTACCATCAAATGCTTGATGCTTCCCACATTATTAGCATCATAACAGAGGTTTTCTAATACCGTTTAATCAAGTTTATATGATATTTTTCCACAAACCATGGTAATATTAATAAATAACATAGGAGTATATCCACATAAACAAGTTAAACAACCTGCAGATCCCTGCCAGTTATGGCTTAATTGCCATCCCTAGGCACATCTTCCATATGGGTGCTGTAACTTGTAAACACTTTTGTTTGACATTATGTTGTTGCCCTCTCTCTCTCTCTCTCTCTCTCTCTCTCTCTCAACAGTATCCATCCTCCACCTACTTTCGGTTCATCACCAAATCTTGAAGCACTTGCATTTCAAGCTGGTAGATATCATGTTGACGATGGAGATGATGCCCTGGAATCAACACCAATCCTTCCTCGGTAAGAGATTGGAAACTATTTTGGATAATTGTTCTCCTCCTTAAAGATTGCTTTTCTTTTCTTTTGCCAGTACTATAAAAACACCACATACCCGTAACTGATTGGGTGTAGATTAAAAAGGGCCATACATCCACCATGGTTTTGTTTCCTTTTTTCCCGGTATACCTCTTTTGCTGGAAAATTCTGAAATTTGTTTTCCGTTGTTTTAGTTTATTTCATAGCATGATTTATGTTGTGGTCAGTATTATGTTTGAGTTAGGTTATTTCCTTTAACCAATTTATGAACATGCTACCATTCAATTGCAAACTCTCTCCCTCTCTCTCTCTCCCCCCCCCCCCCCACACACACACATTTGAGAAGTTAAATCTTTTGATTCAAGATAAAAATAGCTACAATTTAATCCTGTAGGCCTATGCACGAGATCACTTTTTCAACAGTTGACAGGCCAAAACTTCTTAGTCAGGTGGGTGATCGGTACTTGTTTCTTTTGTGTGGAATATTTCCTATGTTTTGAAAACTGGTTTGAGTTATTGAAGGCATATACACATGGCATCTATGTTTTCTATCATGGACATCATAAAAGATATTCAGATTTGTTTCAGCAAGTTGAGCTTGGCTACAATTTATTTCATATGTCTATATAGTAAAGTGTAAAAAGGAAACTTCATATGGTACTGGTTCATACATTGCAAAGAATCTAAAGATGCCACTATCCTATCATTTAGAGACAAAAAAAAAAAAGAGAGTGAGAGAGAGAACTGGAAAAGTGGAAAGATCAATCCTCATCTTATGGAGTGAAGTGGTGTCTAAAGATGCCTACAACAACACCATGCAAACTATCATTTTCCTGCTGTTTCTTGTTTCTATGGTCAGTTCATGCCACGCATTGTTTAATTTGTGCCAGTGATTATTCTCCAGTTGACTTCTCTACTTGCGGACATTGGTTTGAACATTCAAGAAGCTCATGCTTTTTCAACAGTAGATGGATTCTCCCTAGATGTGTTTGTTGTTGATGGTTGGCCTCATGAGGTACGTGCAATGTATTTCATCTGATTAAAATACTTATTACCTAATTTGAAAACATTGAACGTTGAGTGACATCAGTTTGTCATTGTCATTGTTGTGTTAGGGGTAGTGATTTTTTGAACCTTTTTGTTTCTTTCTCTTTTTAATGCTTTTGCATTCTAATTTCCTGTTTTTGCGTACAGGTGAATTTATTTGTCTCTTTTCCTTTTAGCTATTGCTTGGTCCAAGCTGACTTTTTGTTTTACTTGACAGACAAGATCATTAAAGCTATATATGGCCATTTGACCCACTATCCTTTGGTTGCTAAACAAGTAGGGTTGATTAAGCTATGGGTACGAGGGAATTAAAAGAATGGCCTGAAACCATCCTAATATAGCTGACACCCCCTTCATTTTTCCTTCTTTCTTCCTTTTTTGTGCGATCTTATTCATAGTAATGTGTTTCATGAAACTTCAGGAGACTGAGGAGCTTAGACGTGCTGTGGAAAAGGAAATCTGGAAGTCTAAGGTACTTTTCTCCATAGACTCTTCTTCACAGAGTTTGCCTTTTCTCTGCATGGCATCTTTTGAGGATAAATTTGTGGATTTATTCTCTTCCTTTAGGCTTTGAGTGGGACAGGCTATATGGGCGCTCCAGCTGAATAAATTTGTGCAGAACCTCCCTCTTTGTTCCTCTCTTGTTCTTTTTTTTTTTGAATTTTTTTTGACAAAGATGCACCATTGCTTGCTTTTAAGAACATAAGTTGTTGTGAATTAGCCTAACTTTGATAGTTTGCAATGCTGTGCAGGAGCAGTATTGTTCAAAACAACCTTCTGTTTCTCCTATCAACAAGCATGACAGAGCAGGTGCTGAGTCTGTCATTGACCATATACAAATACCTAGTGATGGAACTGATGTCTGGGAAATTGACACCAATCAACTAAATATTGGAAACAAAGTTGCTTCTGGATCCTATGGTGATCTGTAAGTTCTATTGCCGGAAATTTGCATTCAGATGTTGTGCAAGATTGCAGTTGAATGGCATCATTTAATGTCTTCAGGTACAAAGGAATATATTGTAGTCAAGAAGTGGCTGTCAAAATCCTCAAGCCTGAGCGAGTTAGTGCAGAAATGCTTAGAGAGTTTTCTCAAGAAGTATATATCATGAGGTTTGCCAGCTTATCTTTTCCTGAAATTTCTGCTGCCATTTCTTAGAATATTTACATGCTATAATTGGAATTGAGGAAAAGGAAAGTGAAAAATATGCATTACATTGCTGCCAATTTAAAGAGTTAACTTGAAAGCTCTTTTAATAAGTAATCAGGTTCACCTTGTGTGCAGTGGTCTAATGGCCAATTTATATTAGTTTTACCTTAATACAAATTTGGTTTAACCTGATATATCTCTTGCTTTAATAAAAGCAGTGGTGATTTTGCATGTGTTGCTTTTCTTTCTTTCTTTTTTATTCCTCCAAGATATTTCTGCTTTTTGTCTCTCCCTTTTGAGGTTTCTGTTTTTGTATGGAGACTGGAATGATTTCTGTTGGTTGCAGGAAAATCCGGCATAAGAATGTTGTGCAATTCATAGGTGCATGCACCCGACCTCAAAACTTGTGCGTTGTGACTGGTAAATCTGATTTTTTTTTTCTTTGGATCTTCATTTCTGTTTTGTTTAACAGAAGTTCCATTAATCAAGTTCTTGAGATACGCTGACTGTCAAAGGCTTCTCTCCTTTCTTAGCCAGAACTCTTCTTCCACCCCATTTTGGGCTATTCTCCAATAACTAAAATGACAGTGGCTGTCAATTTTGAGTTTAATCGGACCTTTTCCTTCATGCCAGTATATATGTGCTCAGTGCAACCTCTTGTTGATGCTATATTTCTGCCTTGTCAGAGTTCATGACTAAAGGAAGCATATATGACTTTCTGCACAAACAGAATGGTGTCTTTAAGCTTCCTTCCTTAATCAGAGTGGCTATGGATGTGTCAAAGGGAATGAATTATCTGCACCAAAACAATATAATTCACAGGGACCTGAAAACTGCCAATCTTCTCATGGATGAAAATGAGGTAATAGGATTTTTGCAAACCTGAAAAATATTGTACTCTTTGTACACGAGGATGTTTCATCATGAATATTGTTCTTCTAACTTCTGTCAGTTCCTATCTGCCTGTTGCTTTGAGACTCAAGTGTCTTGGCTTTCTGCTATCTCATAATGCACTATTGGCGTTGTTTCATACAGTTACCCGTGCAATTATGTGACTTTATCTTGTTAATTGATAGCCTGTTCTAAAAGGCTACTAGAACTATAATGTTTGGCTTTTTGGCTATATTCTGTGTCTTCCCTACATTACTTTAATGCTTCTGATCACTTATCCTTCTCACATGAAACAGACATGTTTTCTCCATTCTTTTTATGCTCAAGGACCATAAAAGGGATACAGCTCTTTTCATGCCATTGCTATTATGTTCTGGATGAAGTTCATACCATCTTGTGTGTCTATCATCTTGGACTTACTTTTCTTCTAAATCCTAGATTCTTATGGACAGGTTGTTAAGGTTGCTGATTTTGGGGTAGCCAGAGTGCAGGCTCAATCCGGCGTAATGACAGCAGAAACTGGAACATACCGCTGGATGGCTCCTGAAGTATGAAGTGTCTTAGTTGCTAACTTGTTTTCATTTCTTAAACAAACAAGGTTTTGAAGTAATGAAATAATTGACTGACTGTCAGTTCCATAAATCTGCTGCTAAAATTGCTAATTGCACATTGGTTTTCAATCGAATAAAGGTTATAGAGCACAAACCATATGATCACAAGGCAGATGTTTTCAGCTTTGGAATAGTGCTTTGGGAGCTCCTAACAGGAGAGGTAAGATCTGCAACCTTGAATAGGGGTGAAGTCCATCATTTTTAAGCTTTTTCTTCCTTGCAGACAAAAATGATTAATGATAATTTTTTCTGTGAGTTTCCAGCTCCCGTATACATATTTAACCCCATTGCAAGCAGCAGTAGGTGTGGTGCAAAAGGTACACCCATGCTTGTTCATGTTAACATGAAGTTGACATAATTGTTTTAGTTTGGCAGTTGGCTTTTTTGGTAAGCATTATTGTATGTAGGGTTTACGACCTACAATCCCCAAGCACACTCATCCAAAGCTTGCAGAGCTTATGGAGAGATGCTGGCAGCAGGACCCAATTCAAAGACCCAGCTTCTCTGAAATTATAGACGTCCTTCAACAGATGGCTAAGGAGGTACTAGACTAGTTGGGCTAGGCTTTGGTTCCACACTTTTGCCAAACAATTCTAAGCATTTTCTTTCTTAATGCAGATTGCATCTGAGAGGGAAGATCGACGCAAGGACAAGTCATCTGGTGGATTCTTTTCATCCCTGATAAGGGGTCACGGTTGATTTGGAGAACCGGATACCATTAATAAGTTAGTGTGTTAAAACGACTCATTTCGCGCGGGACTTCTTCTTTTTTTTTTTTTTTTATCTTTATCTTTTCAACTGTACAGTGCCTTTGGTTAACAGAATTTTTGCTTTGTCTGCCCCCGTTTCCTCTTGTTTTTGTTTTTCTTTATGATACAAGAGAGGCCTCATACGTGTCTTCCTTTTTAATAACCAAACACCTCTTCCCAGCCACCCCTCATGGTTGCAAAACTCCTGCAGATATTTTTACGCGGGCGTTCGTTGTAACGAGGGGTTACCTGGGAGATAATCGGCATCAGAACGTGACTGGATTCATACTTTGCGGGGCTACAAGAGATTCTTTCCGTAAACATGCACCTCGAACCCATGCTTGCAGTTTCATAAGGCTCTGGATGTTTTGTCTCAGCCGCTAGTTCTGTACCGGCTCCTCCAACTTCCAGGCTTGTCTTTTGGTCAACCAACCGACGGCTTACCCAAAAGGTCAGCCCCCGTGCACCAGAGACAGTGATGTCACCCAAAAATAAAATGGGTGTTTGGGCACCCATACAATTTTGGCCCATACAGCTTGAGAAGGCAACGGTTAATGATCATGGGGCCGTGGATGTAAATGAAAAGTGAGCCAGCCCAACTCTCTGCCCACTAAAGGCAACATGGACAGCAGAAAGCCCAAATATTGTAATGTTACCGAATGCATTTGTAATTCCTTCAAGACAGTTCCGTTTGGATCCTTAACCAATTAAACGTTTGGACCAACTGATTGTTTATAATAATGGCCCTGTTGGACTTGCAGTTGCGGGTAAAGATTGAGAGGCATGGCGGGCATTAGTTCCATAAGACGGTAAAATACTGTACAAAGTTCAAAAGGGGCCGCTCACTTTCCATAGCATTCCCAATATTTTATTTCGTATAATTATTAACCACAATTATGCCCCCCCCACCCGATCATTTAGGCATATGTGCTTGAAAACATTTACAGCAGCATCTTCATCATCATCATCCTTGCAGCTTCTGCTATCTTCGTGGTACGTCACATCTGTACACATCATCAAGAAGCTTGCCTTTTTACTTATGTTGGTGACTTGGGCTTGGGCCCATCAGAAAAGGAAGTGGTGGTGAGCTGGCAGACGTTGCACTTAATCTTCATAGTCACACACGCAGTTCGGCGGTTGCTTCCTACAAATACAAATCATGGGCCGGCGATGGGGTGGGGTTCTAGATGCACGGTCGAGATCTCTTGCAAACAGAGGCCAAGTCGATGATGTTACATCATCGGTTGGCAGTTGGCGAGCCAATGATTTGAGTTACTGAGTATGGGTGCAAAAAGGAAGATGCTTGAGAATATCCTCCCGACTCCTGACGTATCTCCTCGTTCCTTCCAATTCTAACGTTTGTCTTCTTCGACTCTTCCTGTCATTGGCGCGTAACTTTCATTTTAATCCATACAATAAATGCCACCTTCTTCAATTCCCTTTCAGTGAGGTTCTCATCCCATCCCATCCCTATAGAAGAATGGAGAATTTAAAAACAAAAAATAATGAAAAATAAAAGGGGGAGTAGGGTTAAAGAGGAGGAAAGGTGAAAATGGGGATAACCCATGTTTCAGAGTCGGAAAAGGAGCAACTTCATGAGATCTTCAAGATACAAGGTAGAGATAAACGTGGCAATAAGGTCCTTCGCATTCTGGGCAAATTCTTTTCTGGTACGACTACTCTCGGACGTCAACTCACGTTTCCTCATAATTCATTCATTCCAACCGTGTTCCATGATTTTCTTTTTTTCTTTTTTTTTTTCCCTTTTGCATGTACTTTGTACATGAGATGGACGTACATCTTTGTTATTTGGCTTCTTTATTTTCAAACCTGTGATCATTATTATTAGATGGACTCTTGCGTGGGGATGCACTGAAAACATATTTGGAGGAGAAGGTGTTTGCTGAGCTTGGGGAGAAGCCGTTCGCGGTGCTGTACGTGCACACTGGAGTTCAGAGGAGCGAGAATTTCCCACGAATCTCATCTCTTCGATCTCTTTACGACGCCATTCCCATCAACATCAAGAACAATCTACGGGCTCTTTACTTTCTCCACCCGGCCCTCCAGTCCCGGCTCTTCCTCGCCACTTTTGGCCGTCTCCTCTTCACCAGCGGGTAATATTGCCATGCCATCGTCTCTTTCCTTTAATTGAGTAATTATTTTCAATTGAATTCCATGGTGTTTGTAAGCTTCTTGATATATATATATATATATATATATATATATTAACGGAATTAAATACACAATGGCGTGATGAAATGAAACTTGAAAGGAAGGGTGTGGTGGTTTTTGTGTGGGGCAGGCTATACGGTAAGCTTAGGTACATCCACAGGCTGGATTATCTGTGGGAACATGTAAGGAGAAACGAGGTGGAAATTCCTGCATTCGTGTATGATCATGATGAGGAATTGGAGTACCGTTCAATGATGTACTATGGATTGGAGAGCGATCATCCGAGGGTCAACGTTGCACCTACCATAGACTCCCCTTTTACAATGTACCCCATGAGGTGTATCTAGTACAATAATGAACGATTTTGAAGAATATAATTGTAATTGCCACTTTTGCTTTTCTCTTTTTTTTTTTTTTTTTTTTTTGGAGGGGGGGCAGGATTACTAATCCCCAAACCAAATAAAATAAAATAAAATAAGATCACATCAGGTTCGATTTATAAAAATTGATAATAATGAACTTAAAACGACCGAGCAGTGCCTGAAAAGAGTTGCCCAGGCCTTTTTATACATGCGGTTCTGAACGAACCCAGTAACTTAGACTCCGACGCCTGTTTTAAAGCCGAATGGATTACTGCTCAAACGTTCGGGCCCACTTTGAGGCAAGTTATTGGACAGTCGAATGCACGTCCCCGCTGGAAGGATAGACAATTTTAAATTCTTTTTGCTTTGGACCATGATTAACAGGGCCTGATAATAATAATAATAATAATCATAAGAAGAAGAAGAAGAAGAATCCCTAACCCATATTGTTGGGCGAGGTTCAGCAAAAGCCTCGCGCGCCCATCATTTTGTATCAGACAATCCAACTAAGGTCAATCACAAGGAAAATACTTCCCGAGCAACTACACAACGCATGAGCAAAAGAACATCAAATTTCAAGAACACACTGAAAGCTTATGCCGCGGAAAGAGACCATTGCCTGTTGATGTCAAAAACAATACCTAATACGTCAGACCATGATTATAGCCTTCCAAGACCATAAGCTGAAGAAGCGCACGTTATGAGTGGGAGGGAAGAGAGTGAACCTGGAATGAGTTACTGCAACATACTCCCCTTGTCTAAATTCTTATTCGGTCTCTTCGGTGACCGGCTTTGTGATGCATTCGGATTGGGATGGCTCTCCTTTGTCTTTTTGTTGTTCACAAACTCCGAAAAGGATGGAATTTCCGGCAGCATGGTGCTCAGTGAACCATACTGTGACGGTGAAGCTGCTAAAGAACTTTTCAACGAAATGCAGCTATTGAGTTCCAGGATGGCAGGTTCATGTGGTATTTGCTCCAACATTGGCGATGGTATACCGCCAGGTACATTTTCAGAGACCATGTTCCTAGGACTGGAACGAGTATTAATGCCAAAACGATCTATTAACTCAGTCGAAGTTGTGGTTGATATCCACCTCACCGTACTTGCCACTTGAGAGTAATAAAATGTTTTCCCACTCTTCCCATACTTCTTGTAGCACTCACTTTCAAGAAAGGAGGCTGACGTCTCAAATTCAATGCTGCAAAATGGTAAGTTTGAGCAATTTATACATTCCGTAATCATCTTTCTAATTCATCAAAAAATGTTAAAAGTAAAGCTTTTTTTCTCTTGACAGCTATTAACCTTATTTAAAGACACAAAACTAGAGCTACAATAACTATACCACAATCGCTGAGCTCTGTGAAAATTTTAACTTCATGACAATCAGATAACAGATTAAATGCAATCTTATAAATGGGAAATGCACATACTTAATGTTCTCAAGCCGTTGCTTGGCCTGCTTCAGAGCATTTGCTAATCTTTCTCTGCTCGCTTCTCTCACTGTTTCAGATATGACATTTTTGTCCAGTTTCTTGACCTGTTAGCAGATTATCATGCAATTGTGCTGAGGAAAGAGGTTCTGAGTAGGTCAACAAGTCTACTGGGAGTAAAACATTTCTACCAGGTAAACAATCTAACAACATCAAAATAAATAAAAACCTTAATTCTGGCAAAACCAAAACTGGATGAAATGATGCCAATGTTCATAACCATTATTGCAACATCAATTTCCATGAAAGCTTATCGAAGAACCTTCCTTGGACTCCACAGTGTAGGATGCCCTCCATATGTGCTAACTCTTGGAAAATTTTTGTGAGAGGAGTTGGAGAGAGTGACTTATTATGACTCGGAAATAATTTAGAATTACAATTCACATCAAACTCAATTCATAATAAAATGGGATTGTGAGAAAAGACTAGTGTAGCCAGCCCCAGTCAGTTTTAAGATTAAGGTTTTGCGGTTGTTATTGTAGTATATGTGACAAACTGTCCATGAACAAAGAAGAGAAATTGGAGTAAACCTGTTTATCACTGTTCTTATTCTGATAATAACTTTCTTCTGCCTGTTGTAATAGTTCAATCTTCTCATTTATCCTTGATTTTCTCATCTTTGATCTGGCTAGGCTCTTGACAACCTCAATGCCATCTGCCAGCAGAGATTTGCAATAAACTTAATAACTTTCAGCCATTCCCTAGGGAAAAAGTCCAGCAGACTTCAATTTCTAGAGAAGGCAAACTTACAAAATGACTCACAATCAGAATCAGAATCAGAATCAGATATATCTTCCTCAGAACAACTGGCTTCCTCATCATGATTCCAGAATTCTGAGGGAGGTTCTCCATCAATCATGTCTGTGGAGCTGAAACAGAGAAATTAATGAATCAGTTGACAGGACATCAAGTAACTCAGAACTTAAGATCACAAGAGCTACCATATTACCAACATCTAAAAATTGAGAACTTTGGCCTGTAGAGATAGGAGAATTGAGCCCAAAAATTCTTCAGAAAAATGTAAAGCTACAGTGAAAAGGTGGCCAAAGGATGGCAGTTAATTATATTTTTATATTAGCCACTCAATTCTCTGTTGGGCTTATTCCCCCATGGAACAATGGAAATTGTGTCCCAGAACATTGTCAAGGGAAAGGAGAAGGCACCTGCTAATTAATACTCGCATAAAATTACTTCTCTGGTGGGTCACACAAGTTGTTGCCAGTTCCTCCAGATGCTTCGCAACTAGGTTGGGATTTCTGCAGGCATCACATGATTTGTTGCATAGACATGCAGGTACCTTCTTGCCCAATGTAAAGCCACGAAAAATATTTTACACAAAACATTAACTCATGATATGTATAGCTTGAAAACTCACTTTTGATTACATTACCTGTTCCCCAAAGCTCTCAAGAATCTTTTTCCTCCGGCATCCAGAACCCTCACAATACTCAACTATCTGAATGTAGCATGTGTTTTCCATTAAAAAAAACAACAGAAAAGAAGTTCATGTCATACAAACAAATTGAAACTCACCTCACTGAAATCTGAGATGGCCTTTTTTGACAACTTATCATGCGAACTCAAGGACTGCAACTTCTTGCTTTCAGCATTCCTTAGAATAAATTCCTGCAACATGATTTCACATGATTATGTAAATCTTCCATTTACATCCCTCATCCTCTATACTTCAACACTCAGGCAAATGAAAGTGGCAAAGTTGGTGAAAATACCATTCTTTTGCGATCGTCAACTCCATAGTACAACAGACTTCTAGAGGGAAGTTGATCACGACCAGCTCTACCTGACTCTTGATAAAAGGCTTCCACTGACTTTGGAATATTAAAGTGGCAAACCATTCTGACATCCTTTCTGTCTATACCCTACAAATTATTGAACATGTTTAATTACCAGGGCATGAGATAATATTAACTTGTCAGGGAGGCTCATTTAAACCAGACATTTAGTAGCATACCATCCTGAAGGAATGTCATCATCTCAATTTCTGAGCAAGCACCAAAACATCTCCAAGCAGAAGAATCAAAGGGAAACCAGCAAAATTGTCACAATTTATGGCAACAAAGTAAAAACGAAAGAGAAATTGAAAGTCTTAAGAAGAAAAAGAAACAGACTTCCCTCTAGGTATAACAAAATGAGCAAACTAAGCTTTGATTGTCAGAGCTTTCTAGACGTGAAAAGTAGTATTAACAGAAAGCCTAGTGGACTTGCTATATTGAGTTGCCATAAAAAACAGAGTAGACTATACTAGTCACAATCTAGTAGCTTCATAAGAATATAAAGGAGGAGAAAATGTTGAAAATTAAAAATTAATAGTTGATCATACCCGAAAGCCACAGTAGCCACAACAACTTGTATTTTTGAAGACATCCAATCATTTAAAATAGAGCTTCGCAACTTATCATTTAACCCTGCATGGTAAGCTAAAAGATGCAAATACATTAACATGTTATATGGCATTTCTTTTGAATATTAAAAGAAATGTCTAAAAGGAGTAAGATAAAGACAAAAAGAAAACTCCACTACCAGCACAGGAAAGGCCATCCTTAGAAAGATGAGCAGACAAGCCATCACAAGTTGTTCGTTCAAGGCAGTAAACAATAGCACACATGTCCCCACTAGATTTGAGTGCAATGGACAAATCAGCATAGGCATCCTCTAGAAGATCTTTGTAGCGAACTGCACTGTCAAGAAATCAACTTAGGGCACATAAAATGGTGCACAGTAGTGAATCTCACTTCAAAATCTTTATTCCAAAGAATTCATAAAGAATCTAATTCCCCTGATATGAGAATAAAATGTAGCTCATTCTTCAATTAGAGATTTGATTATGTGATCACTGATCAGATTCATTACTTCCAACACTGCTTGTGTCAACACAAAGGATTATTAAGAGAAAAATGAACATGCTTGATAAGTATCTCTTTTCATTTTGAAGGGAATTAACTTAAATTTAACAGTCAGTTTGAAGATAATTTCCCGAAATTAAAATTGCAGAACCTGCCTTCATAATAAATATTTGGACGATTGAATGAAGATTTCAGAACTAAAGGTTCTCTCAAGCACAAGGACTGTATGACATCATTCTGAACTCTGCAGATCAAAAAGGTAAACAAAGAATTACTATTGCTTTTCAGTAAACATTCACATTTCTCTAGATAAGATCCGAATGAAGAAAGGCCATCACAGGCAAGGTATTGAGTTGGTTGTATGAGAAGTGCATCTGTCAGCTCACTTGGGAACAGCTGTAGCAGTCAACGCCAATATTGGTACATCTGGAAGGTGACTTCTCAGAGATGAAAGATTGCGGAAGGAAGGCCTGTTTGAAGCAAACAATAATGAAATGAAGGATCAAAAGAACTTAGCAAAAATAATCCCAAGAATACATGAATTCAGTGAACTCCAGTTTCACCAGCACAAAAAAAGTTAAACTCTCAAATACAAAACACAGATAAATAATGACCACTCATATATCATGAAAAATTTGATACACCCAAGCGAAGGGAGTGCACAGGCATGCAAGTACCTCAGCCATCAAAGCAATCACTTTAAAGAGATGGGTACCCACCACAAGCATTAATATGAACAGATTTTTTTTTTTGGTGGTAAATGGGAAAAATAAAGCAGCTCTTCCTCATTGCTACAACTCATCACACACCTGAAATCATGTCCCCAAGTTGAGATGCAATGTGCCTGAAATTTATTGAAAGGGGAAAGGAAATGCAATTAGGAACAGAAACCTGAAAATCCTCAGCAAGGAAACAAAAAAAAAAA
>CM038595.1:15627616-15734562 GCA_021533255.1 Ceriops tagal
TGATCCTTGACGAGCATAAAATTCATCATCTGTGAAATAAATACAATTGCCTTTACCTCCCGCAAATTCCTTGGAAGAAACAGAGAAAGAGAAGTCAACACCAAGAAAGAAAGCTCGATCGCCCAAGGATTTAACATCAACCCATGTACCCCATTCTTCGTCCAGCTTATGTACTCTAAAATTAACTGCCTTGGGGGTATTCTTCATGAAATGCCAGTATCTGCGTGGAGGCATCCGATCAGTATTGTCACTTTCATCCCGTGTCCAGGCCCTCCTCCTTCCATCAAGGTACCTGTCAACAACATAAAGATCACCGCAGGATTCCACTAAATTCTTCTTGTCACCGCAGCCGTATAAGGTAGGTGCGTACTGGATCACCCTTAAAGATGAATCAATCCACGAAACTGTCCCCCAGCGATCAACCACATAGAATTGGCCTTTGTACATGATGATATCATCATACTGGAAATTCTTGTCATCCAGGAGTGTCCAGCGCTGGTTCCCATACCTCCAATACCCCAATTTGCCATCGTGGAAAATGGCCAGAATAGCAAACTCATCTTCCTTGAACCATTTTGCAGATGCTGGAAATAAAAGGGCTTTGTTTACCTCAAAAAGCGGTGGCCCATCGAGGGCGCTGAGCAGAAATGATGTACTTAACTGAACTAGGCTGACGTCCAGTAAGTTGAGGACAATAGGAGAGTAAATGATTTTCGCGGTTGAAAAAGGATGCATCAGCTTCAATTTTCCGTGTCTCGACTCTTTAACCTTGGTCAGCCAGCCTTTTGACTGGGATGAAGAAGGGGAAGAGGCTGGATCCTGACGAGGCAGCTCTAGACGACATATGGCATACTGCGAGAGAACGGCTTTCCTGGGAATGAGGGGAAGCTTGAGGAACAGACGAGGAGTTTCCGGGCGAAAGTAACTGACGGATCGCCACGAACTGCAGACGGAGCGGAACCGGAGAACGTCGCAGCGGGAATCAAGGTGGCCGACGATGGTTTGCAGCAATTCCTTCGGGAGATCTGCCCATGATCGCCCAGTTTGACGCATCTCTCTCTCTCGCTCTCTCTCTTCCTCACTCTCTCTCTCTCTCTCTCTCTCTCTCGCTCTAACAAATCACTTTTGGAGTTTGGACTCTTGTGATGCTGCTTTGGTCCCTGGCCATCGACTTGCGTAATTTTGTTTTAGGTCCATCTGCTGCTGCAAGTCAATGGAAATAAAAGAATAGAACCGATGTGGGTGAGGCAAGTCGGTTTACTTGGGTGATATTATCGTGACTTTTCATCGTTAATTATGATTAATTATTGAGCCACCATCAATGTGTAAATAGAATTACCAGACGAGGATACTTTTTGCGCATCTGTCGTAGCCCTTTTTTTTTCCTTCTTCTTCTTCTTCTTCTTCTTCTTCTTCTTCTTCTATTCATATATTAAAGGAGAGACAAGATATCACCAGACCTGTTATCATGATCCAACCTTTTATTATTTTATTTTATTTTATTTGATAGAAAGGATTTGTCAATTAATTGAGCAAGCATCATTTGTTTATCATTGTCATTTTGATTCAATTTTTTATAAAAATATTATTAATATAAAATACTGATAATTTTGAACTTAATTTTTTCATTTTTAATCATGATATATTAAATTCAAAATTTGCATCAAAAATTTAAATTTTTACTAAAAAAATTAAACATCATAATGAATAATAATAAATTAAATTATTACTAAACTTTCACTTGATGTGATTACACGGGTCGCACCACAACCCACAAGCAACATTTGCGAACTTGTAAATGGGCACGAACAGGAGGAGAAAATTTGGGCTTTCCGCTTGTGCTGCTGCACTAGGCCATTGTATATTCACAGGTCATTTAATTAAATTGTTGGAATGCACCATCCTGAAAACTCCTAGGCTTTTGACCCCACCAAAAAGTTGAAAGAAAGAAAAAAAAAAAAAAAAAAAAGGAGAAGGAAAGAAGACTCCTAGGCTGAATCATGAGATCGAATAGCCTTGAAAAAATAAAAGCATAAAAATCTAATCTTGTATATTTAGATTAATTCTAAAAGTTTGCCCTCCATATAACTAGATTATTTTATCCTGAAAAGATAGCAATCAGAGGGTACGACAGCCAAACCCAGAATCCAACTCCGACACAAATGTAGAAGTTTTGAGTTTCCACGTCTCCCATGCCAGCTGAATTTTATTGGGTTTTCCCATTAACCAAAAAATATAAATTCCTTGAAAGAAAGACGCTTATTTAACAAGAAAAAGCAACAGAACAGAATATCTGGACCAATTCGTGATCATATGCATGTTGAAATTCAACTAAAGGTATTGTATGTCAGGGAAAGGCATATGATAAGACGAGCCAAATAACAAAACACTCATCTTCGTTCTACGCAATTGTCATGCGCAACGTTAAGACAGTCCGCAAAAGAGGGCAAACAAGATACCAGAATCGACTAGGGAGGGAAAAACCCTTCTACGATTGTCAGACGGGATCAATCCAGCCTCGTCCAAGTTGCCGGCGGCTGCCAGAATATATTGGAATCGCCGGTTAAGAAAGTTACCTCTCCAATGCTACTGTCCTCTAAGTTGAACACACTTGTACTGCGGGCATTAAAGTCATGCTTCAATGACAAGATAGTCCTGAAAGTCCAATGACTTGACACTAAAACCCTTTTGAGTTGCTACTAAGAAAGTGGATTAAAAGGGCGAACTTTCAGCTGTGTCCGTAGCGGACCAGCAGTTAGAAGCAGAAGAATCAGAATCGGAGAGTAAAGATGAGTTTGGCTGACAAAGATAGATACACCGTGTCCTGCAACAGGTTAAGGTGGGTGGCAGGATGCTACCGACCAACAGGTTCAGAAGCTAGCAAATCGAATTGCCAATATTCCCTCTCAGCAATCACACTGGGTACGTTCAATTAAAAAAAAAAAAAACCTTAATAGTCAGTCAACATTTACACTCAAATTCCTTAAAAGAGGAAAAAATGGAAAAAAAGTGCTGCTAGCAGAGAAGCAGGCACTACTCACTATACTATAAAAACTGACCATTTAGAATAAAAAACATAGAAGCATTAACATCATAAGGGGAACAGCACAAGTGTACAGCCGCTCCGCGTACTAAGGAAGTTTTAGTCTGCTTCAAATAGTTGACATTATTCCTACTTTACCTGTAGAATCGAAGGAAACATGATGGATTATAATTGGGGACAGAATATCCGAGAATAATTATAGAAAATATCTGCTGTTTTCCCAATCTTTCGATCACTGAGTTTAAAAACTCGAGTGTCACGACCTCTTATCTTTCCCTGAGTATCATGATCATCTGGATCTGTGAAATATATGCAATTCCCTTCGCATCCAGCAAGTTCCTTGGCCGAAGCAGAAAAACAACACTCGTTTCCCAAAACAAACACTTGATCACCCAAAGACATGACATCAACCCATGCCCCCCACTCCTCATCCAGCTTATAAACTTTGATATCAATGGTCTTGACTGGACAAGCGGGGTAATTTCTAAAGCAGGCGTACATTTCATCATTCATATTCGGATGCATATACTCATGATCATCTCCATGCCATGTCCTCCGGTCCCCGTCAAGGTACCGATCAACAACGTAGAGATCTCCACATGATTCCACCAAGTTCTTCTGGTTGCCGCAGCCATACAATGGAGGGGAATATGGGATCAAGTTCAGAGATGAATCAATCCAAGAAACAGTCCCCCAGCTATCAACAACATAGAACTGTCCCTTGTAAATTAAGATGTCATCATAATGGAAATTCTTATCATCCACAAGCGTCCATCTCTCGTCCCCGTATCTCCAATAACCCAATTTCCCTCCGTGATAGATAGCCAGAAGCCTATAATCATTGACGCCAGACAGAGTGAAGTTGGGAAACAATACTACTTTGTTGATCCCGAAAACAGAAACCCCACGCGCAAGTTTAAGCGAGTAAGCTTTAGCCAATTCCACTAAGCGAAATCTCAAAAGGTTCAACTTCTGGATCGTCATGGGAAGCTTACCAGGAGATTGCCTTAACTGGTGGTTAGAGAGTGGGACTAAAAGTTGCATTTCGCCAAGCGTTGACTCCTCGACCTTAGCCAACCAGGCGGTAGAACTCGGGGGAGACGAGGACAGGGAAGAGCTTGGATTGTCGTCGTCGGCCAACTCGACCCGGCATATGGTGACCGGCGAGAAGTATGCGTCCGCCAGGATTGGAAGTGGAAGTTTAAGGATCGTACGAGGAGATTGTCTGTAAGAGGGAGGGACCGAGGATCGCCAGGAACTGCAGACGGCCCTGAAACGGTACACGTCGATACGAGAATCGAGGCGCTGGCCGATCATTTCTAACAATTCCTGTGGAAGATGGGCCCACTCACAAACTATATCACTCATTTTTCTCCTTCGCCTCTGCTTCAATTTTTCTCTTTGTGGTTCTCTCTTGCAGATGCGCTCCTTGTGACTCTGGGAGTCCGGTTGGAAGCTTGCTTTTTTTATTATTTATTTATTTTGATGGCCAGATGGGTGGAAGTTATCTATCCCTGATTCGCTCAATCGTGTGGCGAATTGCTTGCATGGACGTGAGGAAAAGTGGACCCCATCTGCTGATGGGACCAACTTCCTCTCTCGCGGTCATTCCCTATTCTTCACGGTTACGTACATAAGTATTCTTGCTTGTCAGTTGACAAGTCAGCAAAAAGTGTTGACTTAGTCAAACAAAAGCCCTGGAATGAAATGAATGGCACGTCAAAGTGAAGATCAAATTGTGAGCCGAATTCAAAGAAAATAATAATAATAATAATAAAATGTATATAATTGTAGAAATTCTGTGGGTGGAATTAATCTCTTTTGCTGTTTTATTAGTATTATGTCTGGGAGGAAGGGCTGGAGATGTTGGGTCAAGCGAGGCCAGCTGCTTGATTTGAGTCCATGCGAAGGACTCCGCCACCGAGGCAGAGCTGTAAATAGTACGTAGGAGGAAGCGGCACGGCTTAGGGCGCATTCAGGGGTTCAAAGAGAATTGGAGTTTTAAGCCCCATTAGAATCTATCGACATTCTAACTAAGAATTGCCAAGACGTGATGTCTCATTGTTACCCAGAGGCTAACTCTCTTGTGTTGATCACCTCGCCAAAATTAACCACTCTAGTAAAAGACAGTTCATACTAGAACCTTGTTTAAAAAATGGCATCTGAATGTTGCTTTGTTGACTATTCTGTATACCATAAACGAAAATGACAACTGAAAGGTTGATCGGTACCGATTTGGTCGGCGGTGTTGTAACCGTTGCTGAATCTCCCAGTTGGAATGTAATAAGGATTAATCAATTCCGTTATATGGGAAGTCTGCCTTTGCCTGGCTCTGGTCTAAGAAGTTATTAGTTCCCACATCAAAGGTTGAGTCACCGAAAACGAACACTGCTGGTACAGTAGCCTCAGCCGGGCGTTGAGCAGCCACAATGGCTGCCGCCGCCAATAAGTAGAGAAAGTGGAAAAAATATGCAAAAAAATTTCTGCCATTAGAAAAAGGGTACGAGGTCTAGCGAGCCGGTGATACGTTGGTGTGACCCCTTTTACTGCTTCAAAGTGCCCGGCTCTGTGTTTCACATTGACATCGCGAGTCGGCTTATATATACATTTAAACACTTCTTCATCTTCAATACAAAGGCACATGGAATACGGATAAAAAAATGGGGTTATTATACATCTATGTATTGGAACGTTCGGATTTCATGTAATTCTGAATGGCACTCCTTAATTTGAATCAGATACAGAGTGGGGACAACATTACATGGGCCAATCCTTCAAAATGTGGATGCCATGACTAGTTATTGTTTCTCAAGCAGTAACAAGATTGAGGAGAGACACTCTATTTTGGATTAGGCATCTGAACATGGAATCTAGTACAGTCTCAAGGCCACCAATGCCGAGTTCTAGTGTCTCTAGTCTCCCTTGAAGTTCTTGCACATCAATTTTGGCATCATTTTTCCAGATTCTTCCATGAAAATGACAGAGAGCGATGTCAACAGTTTCCACTTCATTGATAATTTTGTTACATCTCTCGGAAGCCCGTGATCCTGACCGTATCAGTCTCGATATCAGAGACCACCCGCCACTACTTGTCGTCGTTACCGGCGCAGATAAGAACAACAAGAGAGCTCGAAAGATAGAAATTGCATAGGCATTTGCTTCTCTAGTAACTTTAAGCACAAAACCTAAATGATGATCTACTTCTAAGAGAAGAAACGATTCGACGTTGCTCTCAATCTTCTTCAACAATCGAAGAGACTTGGCAATATTTGCCTTGGCCTTTTTCCTGAAATTGAAGTAAGCACGAGCGTTGCTCTCGATGATTGAATTGATCCCTCTCCTACGTAGTGCTGACTGCATGTCCTGGAGGTGTTCTTTCATTGTCAAGAGTAAATCCCTCAAAGTGCTACACACATCTAACAACTCAACTGATCCATCAACTGCCTTTTCTACGACATTCGAATGCTGATGTTGGAAAGCTTGTTGGCTGAGTGGAGCGGAAATGAGATCCTCCATGCAATTGAACAACTCTACAAGCCTAGTTAGACCCATGTGAATGTCTTCAGCTCCTGGTGAGTTTTGACCGGCAACGGCTGATGATTCCCAAATCTTCAGCTTGGCTAGCGCTGCTTCAATTTTCAGGCAATTGGGGTGTGGCCTAGAAGGCAAGCTAATTGATCTAACAGGCAGGTTTGCGGAAGGCATCGCAGATGAGCCTGCCATCTATATAATGGCTTTACAGACCCGCTAATATCACTCAAATCACAACTGGTGCTGTGGATTTCATGGTTTTCAAGCCCACTTATATGATGCAATGGACTCTGGGACCTGATCATTAGGCGTGTGATGGCACATTGGGTCACCCGATTCTTGTAAGATCTTGTAACAATTCCAGCCAGCAAACAGCAACCCCTTGAATCTTCATTTATTTTTTAAGTCAGTATCTGTCTTTCTTTAATCAATGAGAATATGAGATGTGCTCCGCATGGGTCTGATCAGAGTTTTGTCGTTGTTCTCTGGACGTGGAATCTTTATGCATCCTTGCCTCCCTAATCATCTTTGGTGGTACCCTTGTCGCGTCTCGACCACAATTCAATCATTTGCCGGTCAATAGATAACGAGTACTGGTAATGCATGATCGTCTACTTTATAACATCCAACAGGACAGCAAGGCATTTAAGTTTAAAGAGTATAAATCGATTTATGGATATATTTCTATAGCTTTTTAAAAAAAAAAATTGTGGGGAACATCGGATATGTGTCTATAGTCATCTTTGGTAATGCATGTTTGTGTACCACGTAAAGCATTAAGGATGTACCTCCAGGGTAATTCCATTTTGGAGACATGGAGACGATAATTAAATGACACTCTTTTTGGCTTTTTGTTTTTTCTTTGGATGTCAGAGTTGGGTAGGTTGAGGACAGTGGCTGTAACCCAGAAGAAAAAAGAAAAGAAAAGAAAAAAAAAGAATCATGCAAAGAATTTGTGCCACAATTATTGGCACATGCCCCGTTTACTCGACCGGGCCACAATTCCCCGAGATTGTCTCTAATAATAAAAGAGCCTCTCTCTCTCTCTCTCTCTCTCTCTCTCTCTCTCTCTCTCTCGCCATAATTGCATCACATTCATCCATGTCCCTCATCCACTCAACTCATATCGTCAGAAGGCCGAGATTCCCCGTGACGTCCTTGTTTGCAGTAAACATTTTAAATTACCGACTCCAACCTTCCTTTCCTACCATCTACAAAGCTTGTAACTAAATTTTTAGGTAAAGAATTAATTGGATAAAGCAATGTCGTTTTTAAAATCACTTTTCTTGCACTACAGGACTCCCCCCCAACCCCCTGGGAAAAAAACAGCAATTTTGTTGGGATTTGGATTTTGGCAATCGTCTTGAGCCTTGGCTTGGATTTGTACTAGGATTTGGGTCTCTCTAACAAGTGCCCAAAAGAATATACAGCCAGCAGCAGCCAGCCAAGTCCTGTAAGGAAAGAGTCTTAAGCTGGAAAACGAGACCCACCCATAACTCAAGCAATCAAATCAAGGCGATTTAAGAATGGCCCAGTAGATGATTCATTCCAATGAGATTTTTACACAAATACAACGCAAAGCCTCAGACTCGGTCAGCATTATTATTGCTTGGAAGTTGGAACTTGGAAGGAAGCACCAAGGGTGACTTGACTAACTGAATATGATGAACAACACATCCTTCATATCATAGCAATGGAGTTTGGATCAGAAAATAAATTGCGAATCTTCTTTTCAAAAATGTAAAATAAAAACTGCTTAATTGGCAATTAAATATGAGATCGGGTACAAATAGAATGTGATACTATTATTATTATTATTATTATTATTATTTCAAATAAAATCAAAGTTTCCCCTGTGAGAAGAGGTTGCAAACGGAGTCAGTACGACTCCACTCCAGCTAGCCATGGAAGATATATGCTGATGGGGGATTATTAATTTAATCAATAATTAAAGAGTTTAATTAGCAAATGGCCTTTGATTATTGCAATCCAAGTTGCTCCCATACCCTAGGCCCAGAATGTCACAATACCTCCTATAAAACCCAATTCTATTCTCCACCCTATCGTCCTGTCCATGCCCGCACTCCAATCCACCGTTGATGATATTGGTTATCACACCGTAGCCTGGGACCCTATTATCTGATCTATCTGCATCGGACGGCGTCCATCTCCCAACGATGACATCGTGGCTCGATGGCTTGTTTGCCTGCGGGGTCATCCAGAACCATATTGCTGTCCGGAATGATATCACTGCGTCCGTTGCCACCAGGTCCGGATTGTTTATGAGATCTGCCCCTATAGCTCTGCCCGCTAGCCCGTAATTGTAATTGCTGCAAATTGAAGTCAAGGGTCAATACACACACACGCACGCACGCACACACGCACACATATATATTTCGGTTTAAAGAGAACGCGTTTTGTTCCTCATTCTTACTGGGTGAGTTGAATTGGTCCTCGGCCATAATATTGCCTACCAGCAGGGCACGGCCATTCATTTGACGAACAGTAAGTTTGACGATTATTTTCCCTTACGAAGCAATATCCCCATGCGTATGGACCGTCTGGTGCACTTGGCCATCCTCCTATAAATACATACATACATACATATATATATGAATGCATCCCACCATTGTACTTAACTAGGTTAGTAATTAAAATATAATTAGTTAGCATATAATTATTAAAGATAAAGAATATTGTATAGAGGGCAAATTTTAAGTTGATAGTTAGTATTCGTTATTACTGCGATGTTCAGTGAAGCATCTCATCCAAAAAAGAAAAGAAAAACTTGTCTAAATTAATGAAGTAATAACAATAATAATAATAATAATAATAATAATAATGATATAACCTGTGGTCTCGTGGGAGGTTTGTGCTAAGAAAGCAGCGAGCTCCCTTTTCCGCGTGTCAAGATCACCGCTGGTGCCAAAGCCATTGAAAGACCGTGCAGCGGTGATGAAAGCATTGTAAGTGTAGAAGCCATTGCTTGAGCACCTTCCATCGTTACGATACTTTAGCATTTGATCGAAAAGAGCTGGAGTAATGATGCTGCCAACACCGCCGCTAGCTGTTGGGGCCGGTGTAGAAGGTGTTGGGGTCGACCCAGCTGGGGGAGAGCAATTGCTCTGGCAACCAGTACCGCAGTGTTCAGGTGTGTTGCCACACCACCCAAACTGGCTACAACACAGGCCGTTTGGACACACGGCATTTCTGGCTTGCCTTCCGCAATTTTGCGCTGCCGAGGTTCCCAGCAACAAAGCTAAAGTGAATATTACAAAGAGAACGCGCAACATTTTTTGTTGTCCGTGGGATAAAATAAATGTGTGTGTTATGTTATATATGTTGGGATGGAAAAGATGGTGTTTATATAGATACATGGAGATCAATGAGAAAGAGAGAGAGAGAGAGAGAGTGCGTGTGTGCTATTGTTTTGGTTTTGAGTTTTTGTCAATTCAATTCAAGAAGGGCGGCTGGCTGACTTCATGAGGATGGACCAGAGATTAGTCTTTTTTACGTTGAACATTCTGTTTTGTTGCGGAAATTGCACAAAATTCCTGCCTTGACTTATTCACCGCCCACAAGGCTTAAGAAAAGCATGGTTATGTGGAAATTCTATTTGGGTTATTGCCCATAATAGGCTTAATTAGGCAAATTTATGTGCCTGTAATTAAGAAAGGTAAACTCTGTTGGAATTAAAGACATTATTTATCCGGCCCACCAAAAAATGAAAAAGAAACAAGTCAACTGACAAAATTGGAGACCCATCAGGTGATTCATTTCGTTGGAGCTTTCAGACTCGGTCAGTTAGCATTATTGCTTGGAAGTTGGACCTTGGAAGCAAGCATAAAAATAAAAAATAATAATATATAACAATAATTAAAAAAAAAATAAGTGTGACTAGCTGAATATGGAACAGTGAGCAATCGCAATACATCCTTCATGTCATAGGATTGGAGTTTGGATCAGGAAATAAATTGCGTGTCTTCTTTTCAAAAATATAAAATAAAAACTGTTTTGTTTCTTATTCTGAGTGGGTGAGTTGAATTGGTCCTCGGTCAGGGCACGGCCATTCAATTCATTCGACGAACAATAAGTTTGACGAGGTTTCCTAGCAACAAAGCTAAAGAGAATAAAGAGAGGGTGCTGCAGTGGGAAAGATGGTGTGTGTGTGTGTGTGTGTGTGCGCGTAAAGAGAGAGTGTGTGTGTGTGTGCGTTATTGTTTTGGTTTTAAGTTTTCGACAATTTAATTCAAAAAAGGCAGTTGCCCGACTTCATCATCACCATGGAGTAGATTATTCTTTTTGGAACATTCCGTTATGTTGCTAGAAATTGCACAAAATTCAGGCCTTGACTTGCCGGCTTTGAGTCGTGACTTATGCTTCTGATTCTTCCCCCGACATTCCACACACACACGCACACACACACATATATATTCCTTTTGTTTTGTGATTTGGATGTTGTACAAACTGGGATGTGGAAACTTATCCAAGTTACGATATTATAGCATATGTCAAAAGGATAAGCAAGAAAATTCGATATTAACTCCCCGAGTGAATTCGAATAAAGGAGAATGAATGTATCCAGGCCTGTGAACTAATCTTACCCAAAAACAATTTTAAGCCCAATATTGTTCCTCCCTATACATAGGTCCGTGGATAAGTAGAGAGGTAGCTAGCAAGCATTTTCCAGAGGTTAATTGTCAAATGAACCAAAGACAAAAGGGGAATACAGACATGAAAAAAACGAACACGGTGAGTTTATTTTTTTTTTATTATTACATTTTTTTTTGGGTGCATGTTTTTGGGGATAAATTAACAAAAGGGGTGGCCATGCATTACTTAAAAAGAGGCTGCCCACCGGAAATCGCCTGTCAAATAATCGTTTTAATCATTTCCCACATACATTTGTGGTGATGAATTACAAATCATAATAATGATAACAATGCATCTTCAATCCTTTGTTGCAGTCTAATTAAAGATGCCTCCCTCTACTGTCATGTGCGCGGACCTATCACCGCACTAAAAATAAAAGAAGAAAGAAGGAAAACAAAACATGGAAAGGAAGGGAGAGGAGAGGAGAGGAGAGGAGAGGAGAGGAGAAGGGGATGCAGAATGGACATCGATCATCATGACGTGACGACATACATTGAATGAATCGAGAGAATATATTAGTGTCATGCGAAGCTACAACAAAGCCAACTCTTCTTGGCTTTGCTCGTGTCATTTCGTTGTTTACAAGAATCACGTCTCCTCTGGGACTGGGAGGTGCCATTATTTCCAGCATTCCTCTTTTTCTCGTCTCCAGCCTTGCTAAATATCACGGTGTATCCTTCTGCAGAGGCCGGATCGTTGATGTCCCATTCCCCGAATTTTGGTAGAGGCCTCCCGTTATCCTGCGATGCCATTACTGATTACTAAAATGATTGGCAGACGCAGAATATCCTAAGCCCTTTTTCTTGGTCTTTGGTGGGTGACCCCGGAGGGGGTGGGGTGGGAAACTTTGGAAGATTTGGTATAATTCTAGATATGATCAAGTGACAAAATTAGTGAGCCTTTTTATGGGCTTCCATAAGCATTAGAGAAGAAGATCCCACAATCTACGACGTTTCCTCCTCCTCCTCCTCCTTTTTTTTTGGGGGGGGGGGGAGGACGGACTGCACTCGTATGAAACGAGGTAATATTTTCTATTTCTAGGAATGGGATGGGCCGAACTGCATGCCGTAAAGGACGTGCCACCGATGATTTTCTCCCTTAATTGGGTGTGCAGAATAACGAGAAGTATTCTAGCAGTAACACACACAAACAGAGAGACACACACACCCACCCACCCCCCCCCAGTCGCACGAAGTCTAACAGGGTATTAGGGTGTGCGGATAATATTTAATATTTTTAGAAACAAAAGAAAAAAAAAAGAAGCAGACAGAAAATCAAAAGCAAAGCGATTATTAATGCTGGCATTTGGGTTGGAAACCATTTATTTATACGTCTGCAGTGTTTGGAAGATTTGGAACCATATTTTGCTCTCTTTTCCTTACGGCTTTGTTAGGTATTCATGGATGAGGCTGCTTTGGCCCAAGGTCAGGTTGTGGTAAATGCTTTTTGGGCTCCTCAATCCGACCCACCCACTACGCTTTCAGTCGGCCACGTTGAGGAATGGCAGCCTCGTCTGAACGTGCGTTTGGAGAACAAGTTGGCCACTTGTCAATCTCATATCCGCTTTCAGGTTAGGTGGGTTTTTTAACTCTACTCGATGGACTGAACTTCGGTCCCCACCCCATCAATTAAAAAAATACTAAATACTGTATGGTCTTTGTAGTAACCGACGGCCGTTCAGGAGGATAGAACTTGGGAGCCACAACAGCCTACAGAAAAATGAATGCTTTATTATTATTATTATTAGTTATGGTTAACGCTAAAAGCAATCATCACGTGGCATCATTTGCAGGATAAATTTGGGGGATGCGGATCATTCCAGAGGAGACCGCTGAAGACTGTAGTGTTACTGACCCGGCAATCTCCTCTTTTCTTTCTTTCCACATGTATGACTTGGGATTTGGGACTCTCAGGAACCCAATGAACCCAAGCAACAGAACAACGAGCGTGCATCATAGCCAAGAGTAACTTGGAACTGTTGTCCCAAGTCTACAGAGCAATCTCTTCTTTTCAGGACAATAAAGAGAAAAAGCATATTCTCAGCAGTTGTCCAGGCTTCTTTTCCAGTTCTTTTGGGTCAAGTTTTCCAAATAGCTTGTGGATTTACTGGTTCAGGTATGTCTCAGTACTGTTCTTTTCTCCACTGTTCTTCAAGCATTACAATGGCAAATCCATGTCAGCTCCATCCCTCACTTTTGATAAAGGAAAGGTGCTATCTTTGTGAGCTTCGCTCTCAAATGTATTTGGGCATTCTTCTTTGGTACTGGGTTTTGTCAATACCAGATCAAAAAAAAAAGAAAAAAAAGAAAAAGACAAGAAAGAAAAAAGAGCGCTAAGGACATGAATCTATGAATAACTAGCTATGACAGATGACTGCAATTTGAATGGCCGACCATCATGTTACTGGCATTAAATGAATTTCCAGGATTTTTTTTTTATGATGGTGACCTATAAAGGCCTAACAATATAGTGTTATCATCTTCTAAATTTAGTTGATATCTTTAAAAAATGCGCGAAGTCCTCAAATTGTCAGTAAATACATTGTCTTGCTATAGGAAAGTAATCTGTTTACTCTTTGGTCAGGTTAAACGGAATTTATCTTCGCTTTTGGTTTGAAGGTAATAGATTAGTCTACTCATTGGCACTAAATGAAGCCATACACGAAGGTTAATCAATTGAAAGGTGGGCCTTTTTGTGGTCTTACTGAGAAAAAAACTGAAAGGAGAGAACTGAAGAATTGGGGCAAAGCCTTTGCATGGAAAAATGCAGCCAAAGGTCATCTTGTTGCTGCACACAATAAAAAGTTGTTGCACTTAGTAAGTGTTACGTGTTGTGGGTCGGTCAATGATCAGCAAACTTTGGATTATGGCGTGAAGCTTTCTAGTGAGAAGGGAAGCTTAGCTTCTACCAATGGAAGATCACTTGGCAAGGGATTCTTGTAAGGTTTACTGCCTTCACTGCTCACCGTAAATCTTTGCTTCTATACACCGCTGTGTATCTCAAAAGGAGTTCTAATACTATGTTTGATGAGTCAATTTGGGCAGCTTGCTGTCTCTAAAACCTCTCAGCTTTAAATTATTCTTAAGAGATGCCTCTCTCTTTTGATGATAAAATCATTATTCATCTTTTCTGCTTACTGAAATTATGGGTTGACTCGTAGTGGCTCAACTGGATCATCAATAACCAGTCAATCCAAACATCAAAGCGTCCAAACTGAGCTTATAATGCTTTCTTTACCAGCAATTGCTGGACAAGCAATTGAGCCATTAGCACAACTGATGGAAACTGCTTTTGTTGGTAGATTGGGTAAGTCTTTCCTGGCTTTATGCTGAAGTTTCACATTATTCTTTCCTTTTTTTTTTCAGTGTTTTGTGTTATATCTTTTGTATATTTTGTCTTTAATTGGTTTAAGTAAGATCCCCTGAGATTTAAGGGGGCCTGTTAATCTTATTGGTTGCCATCTTACTTTGACAATATGCTAGCAATAAAATCAAATGTCTGTTTCTTTGGGATGCACGATAGTCACACCGTAGAGTCAGTTGCTTAAGAGGCTTTCAATTTTTACTGTAAAGGGCCTTTGGAGTTGGCAGCAGCAGGTGTGTCCATGTCTATTTTCAACATCCTATCAAAAGTTTTCAATATACCTCTTCTTAGTGTGGCAACTTCATTTGTGGCTGAAGACATATCAAGGAATGCTGGTGAGTCTGCTTTCAGTAGGTATTTATTAGGTTTACAATGAATTTGTATCCGACATGAAAAAGTGCCATATGGCCATGTGTATGCATCTGAGTCTGACATTGCTTGATTTATAGGTGGTGTCTGTCATGAGGATGGAAAAATTGAAAGAGAATTGCTGCCTTCAGTATCTACGGCCTTAATTTTAGCAATTGGAATTGGTACATTTGAGGCTTTGGCAATGTTTGTGGGATCTGGACTTTTTCTTAACATGATGGGCATATCATCTGTGAGTAATCCTTATGACTTGGACATGGTGACATCAATGTATGCTTATCATTTTCATTTCCCCTCCTCAGAGGACACCAGCTTTGGTCTCTAGTACTTAAATCATTCTATTGAATTTGGACTCTTTTCTTATGAGAATTCTTATTCATAAATTGTAAGGATCTTTTTGTTTTTAAGTTTGAACTTTTTCTAAGACTCATGCCCTGAACAGGCTTCACCCATGCGTATTCCAGCAGAAAAGTTCCTCAAACTCAGAGCAATAGGTGCTCCTGCTGTTGTTATTTATCTGGCCATTCAGGGCATCTTCCGTGGGTTTAAGGATACAAAGACTCCTGTCATGTGTCTAGGCGAGTATCTGGCTTTTCTGATAGCATACTAGAAAGGATTACTAATGTCATTGGGTGCGTCTGGTCATAAATGTGAACATATACTGAGAATAACTGCAGAAAAATGCCATAAACCCTGCATCCAAACAGATCTTCGAGTTTGTTTATTCTTGTGTTTTAGTCTGTTCACATGTTTTGGAGCTGATTTGCTTGCAGGATTTGGCAATTTGTCAGCTGTATTCTTATTTCCCATATTGATGTACAGTTTTCGGTTGGGCATAACTGGTGCTGCTATTTCTACTGTTATATCACAGTATGTGCCTCCTCTGTCCACCCCTTTACTTTAGGCTTCTTTGGAAAACAGAACAGTGCTGCAGCAGCTATCATGTTTCAAACTTTGCAGATACATTGTCACCTTTAGTATGATCTGGCATCTTTACAAAGGGAGAGTATTGTCACTTCCCAATCTCAAAAATGCGCAGTTTGGCAGCTACCTGAAATCTGGTAAGTGTTAGTGATTCCTTTTAACTAGTTTGGACCCAAAAAAAAAACAGACATGAGTTTCTCTGCTCATCTTTATCTCTTGAAAAGCTGACTATTTAGCATTCTAATATTGTGGTGAATGTTCTTTGAGTGCCTTTTTCTGCAGTTTCACAACAGCCAACTTGAATTTAATATTGGAAATGCACATGGAGTTTGCAAACCTGTTTGAATCTCATAATGCTAGTTCCTTCTTGTGAGCGCTCTTAGATGTATCCTCTTGTATTCTACTTCTCATATGTTTCCCATCATTTCAATTTATAGTTAAATGCCTCCCCAAAATCTTTAAATCACTTATGATGCAGATGTCATCATACTTTATTTATGGACTGAAAATAGTGAGGGCATCGATCTGCTTGATGCTCTGATATGAGCACTTATGTGAGAAAAAGTTGGAGGAAATTGTTATAATATTTTGTTGATATTTTGTATTTGTAATGGTTTTACATTGTTAGAACTTCATGTAATTTGTATTCATAACAGTTTTCCGTTGTTAGAACTTAATCTAATCCATCAACTAAATTAGCACACACACATATATATCTAGCTTATAAACATGCAAAATTCGCTCTTCTCAGGTGGTTTTCTTCTTGGGAGAACTCTGGCTGCTGTCATCACCATAACTTTGAGCACATCAATGGCTGCCCGTCAAGGAGCCTTAGCAATGGCCGCTCATCAGATATGTTTGCAGGTGTGGTTGTCTGTCTCACTCCTTGTAGATGCTCAAGCTGCATCGGGTCAGGTAGGGATCTTAACATTCTATTTAACCTCTATTGAATTCCTCTTCCATTCTGTTTTTTTCTACTCAGCTTAAGTGACACCCATATAACTTGATTGACATACTCCTGTTATTAGATTGAAACCGACCTGCTGACTCTGATGTGCAGCAGGTCTTGGGCCTGCTTAACCTTGAGTCTTGCCTAATAGTGACACTAGCAACTTGGTGACTGGAACCTCTGAAGACCACAAAATCAAACACTACAAAATTCCTATTACTTTTCTTCTTGTTTATTATCAGTGAAGATATATTTGTTACTGGCAGGCCCTTATTGCAAGCTCTGCTGCAAAAGGCAACTACAGTACTGTGAAAGAAATTACTTTCTCTGCTTTGAAGGTGATTGCTACTTTTAAGTTTGCTTTGACTTCTGCTGGTGCCATAATTACAACGCCAGCCTTAACTTGTTCTGTGATTTCCTCCAGACAGGATTATTTACCGGCCTTTCCTTGGCTATCGTGTTGGGTGTATCATTTGGTTCTTTGGCAACTTTGTTCACTAAGGATGCCGAGGTACTAGCAATTGTTAGATCTGGGCTACTGGTAAGTATTCGAGTGTACTTCTGACTCTTTACTTTTTCAACTAGTTTGACCATGTCGATAGGATTCTCTTTTTTTTTTTTTTTAATATCTTTTTCCTAATTATTCTGTGGAACCCTGTCAAAATCTACCACAGTTTGTTTGTGCCAGTCAACCCATTAATGCTCTGGCTTATATTTTTGACGGTCTCCATTACGGTATATCGGACTTTTCGTATGCAGCTTACTCCATGGTAAGCTTTGATCCCATGTTGCGACATCAAAAAATTTACGTTAACAGATGGTTTGTTTTTTTGTTTTTATGGGCCCAACACAACAGATGATTTCTATTTTTTTGCTCTGATGTTTGGGTATACAAATGTGCAACAGATGGTGGCGGGGGCGATTGCTTCTGCATTTACGCTATACGCGCCTTCCATTTTTGGACTTTCTGGAGTTTGGTCTGGATTGACTCTTTTCATGGGCTTGAGGACGGTAGCTGGATATGGAAGGTAGTGAATTGCGTGAAATTGAAATATGATAATCTGGTCATTGCATCGCTTGCCAGCTTTGTGATTTTGCTAGGTGCTATATCAACATGTCAGTAAATATTTGCCAATTTAGCATTTCAACCGCGCCCTCGTTTCAATTGCAGACTGGCGTGGAAGAATGGTCCGTGGTGGTTCTTACAGGAGGATATCCGTGACAATTTGAGATTGGTTGACGCGAGCTTAAGCTCCGTTTAAGTTGTGGTGTTCAGGCTCCAAAATTTTCTTCCTCAAGAGAGGAGCAATCATTTGACTATTGTGCTCCATTTTCGAGTTTTTTGACATATTATTATATTAACTTGGGGTTAGCGGATGGCTCTGTGAGATGGAGACACCTCCGCAACACAACGAACCCAAGGCTACAACTACCATTCCTGCAACTTTAAAGAGTCCTCCGATGTCCCTTTATATATATGTGTATATGTATGTATATATTTATGCAACATTTAATGCTATAGAAATGATTGATATACCTTAAATATTTGGGGCGAAGCGGCTGGCTCAGTTGTCTCTTTCTTTGTAGATGGTTATTAAAATTACAAAAAAAAAAAAAAAAAGAAAAATGAAAAGCCTTCCCAGTCCACGAGGCTTCCACGTGTGGTGTGGTGGGAGACTGTAGATCGTTGCATGCTCTTCCTTTCATTGGGATTCATTAATCTTTGACCCGCGTTTCCTGGTCTCGCAAAACTAAACTAGTAGCAAAGCGGATGCACTGCCGTCTCGTCTCATTCGAGTCAACGGTCATAGCCTTGGTTTGGCTCGGCAGGGACCCAAGAATGGGTCGCCAGGGCAAACCTGCAACCGCGGCAGCCTTCGTCGTCGATCCATTGTCAAAGCAAAGCAGCGTCATGCACCTCGAAATTGAAGACAAATGAGTGCCAAAACGAAAGAACCATAAATGGCAAAGGAAGAACGAGGAAAGGAAAAATCAAAGCAAACACGTTTGGCTCGACAGGGGTTTTGGGAATTACGCTCCTTTTGGGGCAAAATTTAGTTCGACACGGATGAATTCTGTAGGATTTCAATTAGTTTCCTATAATATATACATATAGCAATCAATCAATGAATTTAATTCTATTTTAAGAAATGCAGCACACCATGATTTTATTATTATTTTTTTTTTTTTGGGGTTTTTGAAAAAATTTGGAGTCACGTAGGCCGGCTAGCAATAGGTTGAGTGAGGGCAGCAGCATATGAGCAGCTGCAAATGAGCCGACTCTAATAGAATTTCAGTATATTAAAAATTTTGATTCATTTATAAAATTAGGGTAGAGACTGAGGTTCAATATCAGCGGCGTTGGACCAACAAATCGAACACAACAGAGTCAGAGAACCACCGATGGCGAAGCCCGAATCAAGGCCCAACGCAGCTTCCCAAGCAAGCGCATCTCGTTTCCTCTCGAGTTCAAGAAGAAGAAGGAGCTCATGTCACTTTTACACCACCCTTTTCTCACTCATGCTTCCTGTCTTGGCCGCCATACTTGTCTACCATCTGGACCCGTTCGACCCGGCTCCCTTTCCCCTCCACGAGTTGACTCAGCCCCCACTGTCCGCTCCCACGGTGAACGATCGCATGCTCCGAGGCTTACAGTGTCTGGGTTCGGGGCTGTTACAAGGACCCGAAGACATCGCATTCGATGAAAGGTCGGGGACCATTTACACGGGCACTGCTGATGGGTGGATCAAGCGAGTCAAGGTCAATGACTCCGGTTCTGACGCTGTTACTGTGGAAGACTGGGTCAACACCGGCGGCAGGCCCCTTGGCCTTGTCATTGGACCCCACGATGATCTAATCGTGGCCGACGCTTATAAGGTCTGCAAGCATGATCTCCTCCTATACGAATATTTCTTTTTTGTCAAAACTGAATATATACATATATATATAACTTCTTTCCATTTGGGTGGATTGGATGTATCTTTCTGGCCCACACGCCAAACGTCACTTTTTTTTTTTTTTATAAAAAATTGTTTTTTGGAATATATATAATGTATTATAAAATTAAATAAAATGTACCCAATTCTCTCTCTCTCTCTCTCTCTCTCTCTCTCTCTCTCTATATATATATATATATATATGCCATAAATAGAGTTGTTATATATTTTATATTGAACGATAATTATTAAGACTTGTTTTTTTTTTTTTGGTAATTTTTTTTGTGCTGCTATTTATTAGGGACTGTTGAGCATAAGTGGCGAAGGCGCTGTGGAGCTGCTAACGAGCGAGGCGGAGGGTACAGAGTTCAAGCTGACGGATGCTGCAGTTATATCTGACCATGGCATCATCTATTTCACCGACGCTTCTTATAAATACAACATGCACGATTTGATGTGGGACTTTTTCGAGGGTAAGCCCCATGGCCGATTATTAAGCTTTGACCCGGCAACCAAAAGGACCCAAGTTTTGGTCCGTGACCTCTACTTCGCCAATGGAATTGCAATTTCACCACACCAGGACTACGTCATTTTCTGTGAAACCCCCATGTAAGTACGTACGCACGCCTGATGACATTGCACACTTCCACGTTTAACCTTTTAATTCCTCGGTGGTTGGCTTTGACTCTTGAGGGAAGCCTTTATGATAAACAATTGCAGGAGAAGGTGTAGAAGATATCACATTAGTGGCAAAGAAAAGGGTCGTACGGAAAATTTTATTGACAATTTGCCTGGCTTGCCGGATAATATTCATTACGATGGAGATGGTCACTATTGGGTCGCATTGGTCTCAGTATTCATACCTCTATCTCTTAAATCTCAACCCTTTTTTTTTATTATTTCTTTTTCTTTTTTGTTTTTAAGAAAAAAAAAAAGAACAACGTTTGTCTTCCACCTTGATTTTTCGTATTCATTGTGTGAATGCGACAGGCGATTACTACGGGTTTTGATGTGGTACAAAGGTACCCTTTCATGAGAAAGGTTGCGGCAATGGTTACGAGGTACCTAGGGGAAGTATCAATGTTGAAGAATAGTGGCATTTTCGTGGTGGACTTGGAGGGAAAACCAACTGCACATTACCATGATCCTGGATTGGTACTCCTTACAAGTGGGGTTAAGATTGGAACTCATCTATACTGTGGTTCCACTATCCATCCTTGCATTCGTCGTCTCAATCTGGTGGAACATCCTGCTCAAGCCACTGCATGAGAGAGAGAGAGAGAGCAACAGGGGCTCCACTCCCCAGAGAATTATCTGTAGCATCAGTCATAGTCTTCTCTGAGTTATGTTGCCAGACTGATCTTTCAAGACCCCTTGCAAATGCTGCAACAAATAGCGTTCTCAAGAAATATACTAAATGAATAAATTGAGCTGGTTTCTGATAATTTTGATTTGGTTTCTAGTAGTTTTGATTAACAGAATAAGGTGGGCGCCTTGGTTGGGTTTTTTTTTTTTTTAAAATGTAATTGCAAGGCGAAAAAGAAGAAGGAAACATTTAAAGATGTAAACGAGGCTTGAAAAGATTCGTCAGCTTCTCAGGAAAAATGAAAAAGAAAAAGAAAAGGAAGTGACATTCCTTTGACAGTTGAAATACGGGCATAGCAAGGTTCTGCTTGTTTGTCAGCTGCCACAACAGCATTGGGCTTACATATTTAGATGGGTTAATCCAATGCCTGTCTCTAAATCCTGAGGTACAATTCAGCCGACCATTACAATAGGACACATTTCAGCCCAATATATAAGACATAAGCTGCGACGGATTATCACTCTCTTTTTGCGGCTCCAGATGTGACTGATCATCGCCATACTCTGCCACAGCCTAAGCAACTCGCTCGAGTAAATTGCTTGGAACTGTGTCGTTCTTCCTCCACGGATACAATCACCAAAAATATTTTGTTGAAGGAGGAATCTTGATCTTTGTAATGGAATATTGGACTAGCAATCTTTCTTCCTTTTGTTTCAAGTGAGGCTGCCCATGGCCTTTGCCTTCTCCCTCAGAATGAACTTTTGGATCTTACCGGTTGAGGTTTTTGGCAGATCATCAAACACGACACTCCGGGGAGCCATATAATGAGGCAACCGAGCTCGGCAAAACTCAAGTAAATCATGAGCGTTAACACTGAATCCTTCTTTTAGCTTCACAAATGCACATGGAGTCTGTCCCCAATGATTGTCTGGCCTTCTAACCACTGCAGCCTCTTCAATTGCTGGATGGCCGTACAAAACTGTTTCCACTTCAACCGTGCTTATATTCTCTCCCCCCGAAATTATAATATCCTTCAAACGATCCTTTACTTCTATATATCCATCCTCATGTCTCACAGCAAGGTCCCCGCTTCTAAACCATCCATCTGCAAAAGCTTCCTCTGTTGCATGCATGTCTTTAAGATATCCACACATCACAGTGTTCCCTCTGAACATTATTTCTCCTATTGTTTTGCCGTCAGCCGGTACGCTTTCCATGGTGGTAGGATCCTTTATGTCAACATCTTCCAAGGCAACGTGATAGATTCCTTGCCGGACTTTCATCTTTGATCGTTCTTCAGCAGGCAGCGTGTCCCATTCAGGTTTCCATGCGCAGTAAGTCCCAGGACCATAAGTTTCAGTAAGGCCATACAAGTGAGATACCCCAAACCCAAGCTCCTCCATCTTGGAACAAATTTGAGGTGGCGGGGGTGCACCTCCGGTCATTACTTCCACTCTGTGAGGCAGTGCCGCCAGGTCACTAGCTGGTGAATTCACGATCATGTTCAGGACAGTCGGTGCCCCTCCCATGTGTGTAACATTGTGCAGAGATATGTTATCAAAGATGGCTTTTGGAGAGACTTTTCTGAGGCATATACTAGTGCCACCTTGTGCTGCCATCCCCCATATAAGGCACCATCCATTGCAATGAAACATTGGTACGGTCCACAGGTAAATGGGCATTGGGCCAAAATTGTGAAGTAAAATCGTAGCAAGAGTATTCAGATATGCTCCCCTGTGACTATAAACAACTCCTTTGGGCCTTGATGTCGTGCCGGAAGTATAATTCAAGCTAATAGGATCCCATTCGCTTTTCAGTTGCCTAGTTTCGAATTCATTACAACCATTTGCCAGTAAACTTTCGTATTGGTGAACATTTGAAGTAAGGACGGTAGAAGAAGGGTCGTCTTCATCAGAAATTAAGACTAGCGTGGGTGGTTCTTTTTTAGCCTCTTGAATAAGATCAAATGCTGCATTAGAAATATCCAGTAACTGATAGTCCACAAAAATGACCTTGGCCTCTGAATGTCGAAGTAGGATTGACACCATATTTGAATCGTAGCGGGTGTTAAGGGCACAAAGAATGGCCCCCGTCATGGGGACTGCGAAGTGTAGCTCGTACATGGCCGGAACATTAGGTGACAGGGTTGCGACCTGCTAAAATTCTAATTAGTTTTAAACATCAAAGACATACCAATTGTGATTTATATATCAAAATGACGACAATTCATCAATAAATAAATAGACACACATGCTGCATATCCCAATCCCCCAACCCCAAAACCAAAAACTCACGAGCTCACCCACACTAGATGTAACAGTAGACTTCCAAGACTGTTGATATTGGCAATAGGAGCCCTTTATTGGGAAACCAAACCAATTGTTAGCTAGAAACTAGAAAGGGAAACTGATTAAGTCTAGCAAGTAAAAAGATTTCTAAATTGGCCAAAATATACCATATAAACGATCAAATAACAAGCAGAAAAAATATACATAGGTCTAGTGTGCCAATCATTTGACAAGATTAGAGTATAGAAGAGAAAATGACTAAATTACCACTTCTCCTGGGGAAATTCCCAACTGGGACAGAGCAGAAGCCAGCTTGAGGCAGCGTTTATAAGTTTCGCTCCAAGTATACTTCACAGAACCATACACAACAGAGGTTCTGTCTTTGTAAGCCTTGGCTGCTCGCCGCAAGAAGCTTACGGGAGACAAAGGAGCGTGATTTGCACAGCACCGCAACAGACCATCCATAGTCTTCAATGATTCTGGCTCAATATCACCTGCCGAATTTGACAACGATTGAGAGCTTCGAGTGACATACTGGCCAAATCGAACCAAACTGGTCCAATATGGTTTCTTGACCAAGTGGTTCATGGTGGAACCAAGACGAGAACTTGCTCAACTGAAAGCTGCCATATCTGAAGGCAATGAGCCCATAATCGTGCGAATAGTAGTTGGTATTTTGATGGGGAAAGAGAAAGTGACAGATTAGGTGACGGTTAACTTTTTTGGGAACTTTGTCTACCAGGGATTACGTCCTTCTGGCATTGCCTTGGTGGCATTTCCCAGTTGGACGTGATCGAAAATTAGTTAGACAGCGATAATCACTATCTTGTTTTGATTATTATATCTAAATTTCATTTTACGAATAAAAACAAAAGAGTGATGACGTTGCTGGCAAGAAAGGATAAGTCTCTTCTGTCTGTGATTTCGCTTTGCGGAGTCGGGCTTACATGACAAGTCCTTCTATTTCTGTTCTACAATTGGAACGCGTCTTAATATAGCGGAGTTCCGTGTAAAACTCTAAACTGGTCGTGGGTCCCACATCCATTGCCCTCGTACTCCCTCAGTTCTCAGATCAGACACCCAATATGGTTTCTGGTGTAATGTTCAAAAATTCCTTGGCCATTGTGCCTTCTAAAGGAAAAAGGCCTTGGCTAAACGGAAATTCTGCCTGTGACTTGTTAGAACCACCTAGTGATCGATGAACCTATTGACAGAGACCGATTTACAAACATTTTTCAGCGAGGATGATACCAAATAGCGTGAGCTTTTCCTTTTCTCAAGAGAGGCTGCCCATAGCGTTTGCCTTCTCTCTGAGAATGAACTTTTGTACCTTTCCAGTGGAGGTTTTCGGCAGGTCCTGGAATACGACCGATCGGGGAGCCATGTAATGAGGTAAGCGGTCGCGACAAAAGTTAATAATCTCTTCAGGACTGACATTCAGCCCCTCTTTTAACTTTATAAATGCACAAGGTGTTTGTCCCCAGAGATCATCCGGTCGCCCTACAACTGCAGCTTCAACAACAGCTGGATGACAATATAAAATGGCTTCTACTTCAATCGTGCTTATATTCTCTCCTCCAGAGATTATAATATCCTTCAACCGGTCCTTAATTTCCATGTAGCTGTCAGAATGTTTCACACCGAGATCACCGCTTCGAAACCATCCAGCTTTGAAAGCTTCTTTTGTTGCATGTATGTCCTTAAGGTATCCACTCATCAAAGTATTTCCTTTGAACATTATCTCACCAATGGTCTTACCATCAGCCTTTACACTCTCCATAGTGCTGGGATCTTTAATATCAGCATCTTCTACGCAGACATGGTGAATCCCTTGTCGGGCTTTCATCTTTGATCTCTTGTCAGAAGACAGCAAATTCCATTCAGGTCTCCATTGACAATAAGCCACTGGACCGCTAGTTTCTGTAAGGCCATAAAAGTTAGTTAAACCAAAACCCAACTCTTCCAGCTTGGAAAAGATTTGGGGAGGCGGCGATGCACCCCCTATCATTACTTCCACTTTATGTGGCAATGGCTTTCGGTCGCTTGCTGGTGAATTCACAATCATGTTCAAGACAGTAGGTGCAGCTCCCATATGTGTTACGTTGTGCAAAACTATGCTGTCAAAGACGGCTTTTGGAGAGACTTTTCTAAGACATATGTTGATGCCGCCTTGTGCTGCAACACCCCAAATGGAGCTCCATCCATGACAGTGAAACATAGGTACCGTCCAAAGGTAAATGGGAATTGAACCAAAGCCATGAAGGAAACCGACAGCAAGAGAATTGAGAAATGCGCCTCTGTGACTGTAAACAACGCCTTTGGGCCCTGATGTTGTGCCAGAAGTATAATTTATACTGATGGGATCCCATTCACTTTTCGGGTGCCTAGTCTCAAATCCCTTAAGTCCGCTCCCCAAAAGACTTTCATATTCGCAACTGTTTGCAATGGGGCCAGCAGAACATGAACTATCAGAATCAGAGATCAAAACTAGCATCGGTCGTCTCTTTTCAGTCTTTGCGAGCAGATCAATTGCCCCATTAGCAATATCAAGCAACTGGTAGTCTACAAAAATGATCTTGGCTTCTGAATGTTTAAGCAGAACAGCCACAGTAGTTGAATCATAGCGGGTATTAAGTGCGCAAAGGATCGCTCCAGCCATAGGGACCGCAAATTGTAACTCGTACATTGCTGGAACATTAGGGGCCAGCGTTGCGACCTGATTAATTCAATTTTCCAAATTTAAACCCCAATACACTAGCTTAACCATGATCATCCAATGCACACACAGATGGGCACAATACAGAAAGGCTAAGAGTCCAAGAAAGGCCAACTTACCACGTCCCCCGGAGAAATTCCCAACTGGGACAAAGCAGAAGCCAATTTGAGGCAGCGTTGATGAGTCTCTCCCCAAGTAAACTTGACAGAGCCATAAACAACTGAGGTTCTGTCGCTGTAAACCTTGGCCGATCGCTCCAAGAAGCTTATAGGAGTCAAAGGAGTATAATTCGCAGAGCAACGTACGAGACCCTCCATAGATTGCCACGATCCCGTTTCAAACTCTCTTGCATGGTGCGAAAATGCTCGAGAATCTCGGGCAAAACACAAACGTAATCGATGGAAACTGTAAATGAAACGAGTCCAACATAAGTTCGTGTTAAATTGGTTCATGGTGGCGGGAATGCGCACTAAAAACACTTGGCCTCACTCCCAAGAACCAGGAGGAACCATGAATTAAACTGTTATTTTTTGGCAGTCAGGCAGGCACAATAAATAACACAAGTGCAGATTCTAACTCCTCTTATGGTCCACTACTTAATTAAATGGTAAATGTAACATATACTCGAACTATTTTAACTTCAACAGATGCATTTATTGAGAAAAAGGAAAATAAATAAAGCTTGACCCTTCAACTAATTAATGTCAAGAACCGTCCTCCTCGGCATTTCAATTTCATTCATAATGGGGGCCAAGTACCAGCGGTTGTCAACATTCCTCACCGAGGTTAACCGGTTGTTGGTGGACATGCAATGCTGTCAATGCAATTCATGATGTTTAGGTTACGTATTAGCAACTTAAAAGCCGTTGGATTCCATGAACGCAAGGTTGATGAATCATCGTCCCAACCGTTGATGTGCACATTACACCAGCAGAAACTCAGGTTCGTCAAGGGACAAGCAATACGACGGTCAAAAAAATTCGAAAACAACTGTTGCAGTGCATGCTGTAGGCAAAATAAAAAGAGCAGTCATTGCCTAGAGGTCGAAGTTTCAGCCGACCAACGAAAGCTCACCATTTTCCTTTTTTTTTTTTTTCAAAAACCAAAAAAAAAGAAAAAAGAGAAATCAAAGATATGATACGACACCATTAATAATAATAATAATAATAATAATAATAAAAGACAACATTAATGCAAAAGGAAAAAAATATAAATCTAAATAAAAAGGCCCTGTAAGGTCTTCATTTTCAACAGACCAAAATTCCACACGAGAATCTGAGCACCAAGCACCGAAATACCGAACGAAGCGACGTGTAATTTAAAATTGAACAGACAAAGGTGACAAAACTTGAATGCCAAAACTCTTTGAAGCCTCATGCAACTTTGGATGCATAAATAGGCTCGTTTATGGATCAAATCAAATGGTCATGCCAAGACATCCATATTCTAGACCCGCTTTTTTCCATGTTGCTATTACTGAACTAAGATTCAAATACAATGTGGTCCCAATAATTGAAAAGTACTTGACTCGAATAACAATGGTGGTTCGTTATCTGGTGTTCAGATTATTAAAGCCAAAAAGGATAAATTCTGACTAGTTGGCCAACATAAAAAAAAAAAATTGTGGATGTTCCGAGCATGGAGTAAAGAATATAGGAAGGACACTTCCACGGAACATCAGCAAATGCTTTAATGAGCGCAGCTGCTGCTGTCTATCAACCCTGTCAATCCAAATTGGCTAGTGAACTCTTGGGTGGTGCTCGTTCCTCCTAGATCTTTTGGTCGATAATTTCCCTCTAGAATTACCCTCTTCACTGCAGTTTCTAAGTGGCCTGCAAATGAAGGAAACTGGAAGTGTCTTAGCATCATGGCAGACGACAGAAGCAGCGCCACTGGGTTTGCTGTCTTCTGTTCCACTAGTTTCTCATTACCCACATTCCCCACTGAAGCACCTTGCTCAAAAACAGCACGATCAGCCCCGACATTGCCTGCAATAACATTCCCCATTTTCTCCTCTCTCAACAATTCTGAGTGAAATAACTAACAAAGCTTTAAAGCAACCAAAAAAAAAAAAAAACAAAAACAAAAACAGAAAAGACCTCTCTCCTTTCTTTGCATAAATATGTTTCCTGATAATACATTGATCCTTCAACAAGTTCACAACTTAATAGAAACAATAATTTTAAGGCAACCTCCAAAATGAAAAAGACATTGCCATTACCTTGACCTAATAACAACACAACAAAAAAACTTAATCCCCACTTAGAACATCTAACCAAATATTATGGATCAGTTAAATAAATCTTTTATCGTCATTCCATTATATTATGGGTTGAGATTTAAGTGCTAAATCATTCCTAACCAAATATTCTCAAGTCAACTTAAGTTGTCCTCTCTCTCCTCTTGTCATCTATCTAAATTTGGTCCCTTCTCTAAATTAGAACATCTATAGGTCTATGTTGGACATGCCTAAACCAGCACAAATGTCATCAGTCAGTCTATTTCCAATTCGTTCTACATGCAGTTTACTACAAATATTTTAATTCATAATTCAGTCCTTCCTACAGTGACCACAAATTCATTTAAGCATCCCCATCCTTACTACACTAAATTTTTGACATAAAAATGCATTCCAAGTAATCTATACAACATATAAAAACAAGCCAAATGCAAAACTAAGCTTTACTTAATCACATGCCCTCAAAATCACAATCGAGCAGTATATCAAGACAAACTGTGTTTGAGTACTACATTAACTACTCAACGAATTGGCTTCTCATTGGCAGTTTTATTTTTATCATCAGTTACTCAGGAGAACACCCATTGTTGTTTCCCCAATCATCAGTCATTCTACAAAATATAGAAAAATATGAGAAAACAAGAGGTCAGAGAATTAACTGTAGCCTTGGACCTACGTCCAGGCATGATTCCCATACCACCAGCAATACCTGCAGCTGCATTAGCAACTAGGTTGCCATAAAGATTTGGTGTCACTTGCAACAAGTAAATCTATCATTATCAGCTAAAGAAATGCTTTTGCTTTTCTCCCATTTTATAATTAACATGCGTGGAAATAAAGGTCAAGTTCATGACAGAAGCACTTTGTCAGAGTTTAAAAATCATCAAGCATGGCCCACTGACATAATTTTTCTCCTACACAGAAATTCCCAAAAGCAGTAGCTGATCTTTCTTACTACCCTCATCAACAATACTCAAGTTCACTTTTTGACGGACTAGGGCAATAATCCTCTATGGAAACCTCTCCAAAAGCAATGTCATGACATCCCTAAGACTCAATGTCAGGGCTATTCTGAGATCAATGTGGTTGGGCAAAAACTTGGGATTTAGTCTCTTCACTTGAATATCAAGTAGTTTGGTTCAGAATCCAGTTATTATAGTCAAAAGGGATGATTTGCAGCTGATTGAATGGGAAAAGCTTGAGCCGTGTTGACATCAATAAACTACACACAACTATGCTCTAATCCGGGAAAAAAGGGAAACAAAGGTAAGAACCTTGGCCAACCAATGACAGAACATATCGCTTAATCATTCATCTAATTCACATTTTTGGTTCACTTTAGCTATCCTCATTCAAATCATCCTTTCATAAAGCCTGAAGAGATATGAGATTAGATGGCAGATTTAGTGATGTGGCAATTGTATGCTTTTCCATTTCTTATCGGAGTAATATTCAGCAGAAAACACCCATGAAGGATGCATATAAAATGATTAAGGGCTCAAATGCAATTATTCCCATACCATGACATCAAACTGCTCTGGCTTTGAAACAAGTTGCATGCAGCAGTTATCCACGACAAGATTCAAGAAACAAACCATCTGCAAGCTTCATAATGTTTGCTTGGTGCACAGCGGTCACTTTCTTCCGATTGTTCAGGTAAGCACAATCGAAAGCATACTTTGCAATGCGCTCCGAGCAGAACTTTGTTATGACCTAACAGATAAGTAGTAAGAGATGCAAAAATAACCCCCACCCACCAAAATATGCAAAATGAGAAAAAAAAAAAAAAGAGGAGAAAATGATGGTTCCATCAACAATCACTACTCCTACGATCTAAGGAATGATAGAAACAAGCAAAAAAATGAAATGGGAGCACTTTATATTCTCTCTGAACCGTGAAGCGGTAAATCGATATCTGCTGACTCTAGTCGATGATTTTTCAAAGAAATGAGAAGGACCTCACCTTAAGGCTTTCAACGACGCCAGGGACGACCTCGTGCTCGAGGCCCGAGTACTCTCCCTTGGTGCTCTCACGAACCACAACAATATCGACGTTCTCGTGGCGGGTGGGCAATCCAGGCAAATCGAAGCAATTCGCGAGGGAAGCGTATAAATCAAGCTCCTTCCTCAGCTGCATGTTCAACGAACTAACGCCTCCGCCCATGGGAGTGGCCAATCCTCCCTTCAAGCAGACCTTGTTATTTTTAATAGAATCGATTACCTCCTGCGGTACCTTGTTCATATCCCCGCGCACCTCGTACCGTTCGAAATGTACCGACGCGTGCATCGCTTCCATAACCTGCTCCACAGCGCCGGTGACCAGGAGGCCGATTCCGTCGCCGGGGATCAGCGTCACGGCGAGCGGGGCGCCGTCTCCGGGTAAGGGCATGTAGGTGACGGATCGGTGAGAGGTGAATCGGAAGGAGCGTGATGATGATGATGATTCCAATAAAGAATGACGGTGGGACGAGGAGAGGAGGGGTTTAAGGATGGCTACGGGCCGTCTCGCCATCGGGGTAAGAACTTGTATTGTCGGGTCGGGTCGGCTTTTGAAAGGAAAATAATTTTGATCAGATCGATTAAGCTATACATCCGAGAAACCATTGATTGAATTCTTTTTTTTTTTTTTTTTCCTCCTGTTTCTGGTGAAGCGCTGAAAAGGAAGCAAAGAGCCAACCAAAAGAAAAAAAGAAAAAAATAATAAATAAATAAAGAAGAGGAAAATCATAATTAACAAATAAACATTTTAGTTATGAGTTTTTTTAATATATATATATATTCTTGCAGTTAATTTTGTGCATCCAACAGAAAAAAGAAAGGAAGAAGAAGAAGAAGAAGAAGAAGAAGAAGAAGAAGAAGTCTAGATAAATTATCGACATGTATCACCTTTTTAAACTTAAATTTAATTCAATTTGATCGAAGAATACAGTTCATTTTAATTAATTTATCAATTCAATCTTGTTTTTAATTTTTTTATTTATATAAATAATTACATAAATGAATTGAATTAACTTTTATATATATATATATATATATAATTTATAATTAAAAAAAAGAGAGAGAGAAAGTATTTTTCACTTTTTAAAGAACATTGACACTGCTGCCACTACTTCCTCTAAAGAGACGTATTGGGAGCACAATACTTCAGCGTCTTTAGTCCATGGGAGACAAGGGGGCGAGGCGTCATCGTCCGGCTTTTCAAACCACAGTTCTAAGTTAGTTTCTTGTCTCCTTCTCTCTCATGGCTTGTCTGAGCGACGAGAGCTGGGGCTCTGTTCCACAAATGCTGGCGAGACGGCCAGAAGTGGAGGAGGAGCAAGAAAACGGAACCAATTCTGTTGCCTCCGACGACGCCGTAGCTTTTCCGTTCGAGAAGGTCTTTCCGGTTTATGCAATGGGTGTTCTGTCGCAGCCGTACCCTCTTGTGTCGGTTGCCAATTCCACTGACCCCATTTGGGACGCTGTCAGTGAAGAGGCCAAGTTGGTGGTACGCTGCCCCTCTTCTTCTTCTTCTTCTTCTTTAATCATTTTTGCCCCATTCATCTGGTGATGGTGGCGGGAATTAAAGATTGCTGAAATAGGCCTGTTGAATCGTAAGAAAAGAAAAATGATTAATACTTTCCTTCCCACAGCCTCGGTGTTCAATAATTGTTTAACCATAGCTTCAATTTCCGAATTGATAGATAGCTTGTAACGCACCTTTCAGTATAATTGGCGTGTAAAAGTCTATTCTCAATATTAGCTATCCGAATTTCTCGAATTTGCTTTCCGAAGTTTTACATCCATTTCAAGTATGCTTTGGCTATCACCAGCTTCGTGGTCCCTTTTCCCCCTATCTCTTTAGAGAATGAATCTAGGCGATCTATTCAGCCATGGGAAACACTTATGATCAACTTTTTGTGCTTTCCTTGCTTATTTGTTTGTCAGTTTCTATGCGCCAACAAAGTTGAAGAATATTTGGTTTGGTATGTAATTGATATTTGTCGGAAGATGAGGAGATTCTCTGTGGCAATTTTTGCTGGATATGTTGCAATTTTGTTAAGATAGCATGTGAAGTATCTTGTTTATAGGTTTTGTGCTGGCATTATTTTGCTTAGTGAGATCTAATGTACCTGATTTTTGTATGGCAGGCAGAAAATGAGCCAATTTTAAGTTGCTTTCTCTACGCCAGTATCTTATCACATGATTGCTTGGCGCAAGCATTGGCATTTGTTCTTGCAAATCAACTCCAGAATCCTACTCTTTTAGCTACTCAATTGTTTGACACAATTTTTGATGTAATAATGAATGATAGAGCTATCCAGCATTCAATTCATCTAGATTTGCAGGTAACTTATTGGTAATTGCAGATTGTATGGCTAGTTTTAAAAGGTTTTTTAATTAATTGGAGTATTGAAGCTAACCATGATCTGTCAAAATATGGTTTCCTTCCCCAGGCAGTTAAAGACAGAGATCCTGCATGTTTGTCATACTGTTCAGCCCTATTGTATCTTAAGGTACTTTTGCCTCATGGTTGGCATTAAACTGCCTATTAGTACTCTTGTAACAAGATGTTAATTCAGTTGCACAATTTTTGTTTTTTCATCTTGGGGGTAGGAGATATAATATTATTCTTGCAGTCAAAGACCTTACCCTTTGTATGACATGAACTGGTGGGATGGTGTCCAATTTCCCTGTCATGTGACAAGCTGCTTCGCTCATACAGGGCTATCAGTCCTTGCAATCTTATAGAGTAGCACATGTCTTATGGAGCCAAGGACGGAAAATATTAGCTTTGTCATTACAAAGTAGAATCAGTGAGGTAGTTTTATCTTTCATGTTTATCTGATGTTCATGCATAATAATTATTGTTTTGACATTACTGGATTCTGTTTTTGCGTTATCTCATGTAATAGATGTATTGTTATTTTTTTTCCAGGTTTTTGGAGTTGACATTCATCCAGGTATATGCTCATGTACTTTATAATGTGTTCTATGCTGCTGATAATCTTTAGATATTTTTCAACAACCTCATAAAAATTAGAGTGACATTGGTTAGGATTGTAGAAATATGCTAAACCATAATTGGGCAATACATATTTATGGGGAAGAACACAACATATTCTCAAGAGATGCCTTTTATTTTATTGTCAGAAAATGAGCATAATCTGTCTGGCTATGACATGAGACTACATTTCAGTGTTTTCATTTGTTGTGTAGCTGCTAGAATTGGAGAAGGCATATTATTGGATCATGCAACAGGTGTTGTCATTGGCGAGACTGCTGTGGTAGGAAATAGAGTCTCAATAATGCATGTGAGGCTGCCTGGTTTTTCCTTTCTCTCCTTATTTGCCATGTTCCTTGTTGTGTGAGAATGACTTTTCCTCAACTTGTGTTGGTGCGCATTCTGTGTTGAAAAGTGAGAAAATTTTGCTTAAAATGCCTTCATCCCTTGAAAAATATTTATAGGCCATATATTTGTTTTCAGTTGCTAAACTAAAGACTGCTCATGCTTATGGTGAAGTTCTTTGGCAGGGTGTTACTTTAGGAGGGACTGGTAAAGAAACTGGTGATCGCCACCCAAAAGTAGATGATGGTGTACTAATTGGAGCATGTGTGGCAGTACTTGGGAATATAACAATTGGTAAAGGGGCAATGATAGCTTCTGGTTCTCTTGTACTAAAAGATCTTCCTCCACATAGGTTGGTCAATCTTTTCTATTTGTCAGGATAAAATAGAGCAGCAGTTATGCAACTAGTGTTATGATATTTACTTCTGCTATTTTTTTTTTTTTTCCATGGTGTTGGCTAAAGCATGGTGGCTGGAACACCTGCAAAGGTGATTGGATGCATGAATGAGAAAGTTCCATCTCTTACAATGAAGCATGGTATGTAGTTTTAACAAGCATGAAATGGGGTAGCATATACTGTATCACTAAACTTTGCACTAGCATGCCAAGCCACCACCCAACTTCAATTTGGTTCTTTTCCCTCTCATTAAGTGCCGGTGTGATTATTAGTGGTAGACAGTGTGCATGTGGTCTGTGATGTCACTATTTCCATTAAAGGATTCTAACTGCATGTAATGGAGCGGTGACATTTGAATAACGATAGTAGTTTAATGATGAAAAAGAGGGCAAATTGAAGTTGGTTGTTGAATTTGCATATCAGTGCAAAGTGTGATGAATGATGCATTTTACCCTAGCATGGAACTTCTTTTTCCTTTTTTTTTTTTTTTTGTTTTTGATGTGTAGAATTATCATGCATGTTGCATATGGTATTTGCATTTCTTTTCAATATTCTAGGATATTGTTCCCCAACATGTGCAAGGACTTATTGTGAGATGGGCCTGTGCCATGGGCCCTATTGTCATGGAAGATGTTTGACCTTTAGTAATTTGTATAGCTTCAATGGAGTCAACAAATATGGAAATGGTGGTCATTCAATTCTATTGTCCTTGGGTGTAAAAGATGAACACAATAACTTATTTAGGTTTACCATGAAATCGTTAGAATGTAGGGAAATGTCTGGTAAGGGTCTGTAAAGGACTGTTAAGAAAAGAAATCGTGGGGTGAATAATTTCAGGGCAATCTTTGTGCATATATATGTGTGCGTGTGTGCGCTTTGATGTATATACACATCACATGATTTTCACATTTATTCTTATGGTGTGGAATAATCAGATTCCACCAGGGAACTTTTTGAACATGTAGTTGCCACTTATAAAGAGGGGATAGCCGGTGGTAAGTACTCATGTTTCATTTTGTTTTGAATGGGAACCGTCGAAGAAGCCTAAGTGTTGGTTTTCTCACATGTATGCATATGTAGTAGAGATACGGCCTGTAATATTAAGAGAATCTGTCTGTTACTGAAATCAAATTTGTTTTGTCAGCAGCTAGCTCTGGAGCAGAGGCAAAATGAAATTGTGGAGGGTACGGGAAAGATTTGTAGATGCAAGTGGTGGTAGTTGTTGAGCGGGAGAGATGTAGACTCTGCTGAATAAACTGCATGGATGATGCTAACTAGTTGCAGAGAGTGCAGCGAGAGATAAAGTTGATTGTATCTTTGTAGTTGCCACGGCTCCTGATTTAACATAATAAAACACTATCCGAGGAAGAGAAGATGTTCAAGTTCCTGTAAATTATTATCAAATAAAGTTGGGCTAAGCAGTGCAGAGCTCGACAAATATTGTTTCCAATGAACCTACCCTCCTGTTGGAATAGGGTCCTTGTTTGTAACGGAGTGGAAGTTGGTGTGCCAAGCGCCTTCTCACACTCACACACACTCTCTCTCTCTTTCTTTCTTTCTCTCTCTGTGTATGTTACAAGGCAGGTTATCGCAAGATGCCTCCTACCCTCCTTCTCCTCGATATGGAAGAAGTTGGAGCGATCAGCATCAGCCTCCCGAAGCTCTTGTGTTGCTTGAGGGGGCTTCTACGCGCATCTGAAGAACAGAAACCACTTGGTGGGCTGAAAATGGTCCGGCTTATTAATTTATCCGGTAAAAATGACCAGTAAGTAAGAAAGTAAGTAAAGTGTGACGGCGTGGCCCGTGCCCATCGTGCCTGTGTTAGTGGGTTTAGAAACGCGAATTGCGGGACCATATAATAGGCTCCCAAAAAAATTAAAAGTAAAAAGTCTAGAACAACCCGTGTTGAATTTTGCCGACAACGTTTTCGAATGTTGGCAAGCCTCACCTCCCCCGCCCTCAGCGATCCAACACCTTCGCACAATTCCATGAATTACAGGCGGCCATCGAGGATCCATTGTTTGTTGCTCAATGTTCATTCCAGGTATTCGTTCTCTGTTCTGATGTAGTTTTGACGAGTCTAGTGTGGCTTCTATTTCTATTCCATCAATTTCATTGTGACTGCCTTTTAATTAAACAGAGTGGGGATCCGCAGCCCTGCTTCATTTTCAGCCCTTATGCCGAGAGGCAAAATTATGGGGTGGAGTCCAATCCGTCCAAGCCCTTGGACCAGCGTAACGCGGTGCAGGTCATGACCAAAATTTTCATCCAACCAAATCGAGGACACGAATACACGACCTTTGTAACAGACATGACCCAAAAGGATGATAAAGATTCTTGAGAGAAGCTAATGTAACGGGTAGAAAAAGAAAAATTTTAGATTATATAATCGTAGACATCACATGTCTCAATAAGTACCTTTTGAAAAAAAAGTAATAGTCCCATGGTATCAGAATCTATCCTTCTTTTCCGTAGAACTTCCAACTTGACGTAAAATACCGAGAACTTAACTATATAAAGGTGTATTATACATTCAATAAATTGTCTTTTAAGGAGAAGGACCGTGACACTAAACCCTCCGGATAAAATCGAGGGAGCATGGAGCAACTCTGGGCCAGCGAATTATATAGGTATGTTTAATTTATACATATATAGTGACACGTGGCTTGTCAGTGCAATTCAAATGGCAGACTAATATATATATAAAGAAAGAAGCGGAAGAGAAATTGATTTTTGGCAACTAAGGAGAAGTGTAAATCCAACCGATTACTTTCTAGGAGAAGGTAATAGGCCGTAACACTAACCTCTCTATAGATAAAATCGAGGGAGCAAGTAGCAACTCTGGGCCAGCGAATTATATAGGTATGTTTAATTTATACACATATAGTGACACGTGGCTTGTCAGTGCAATTCAAATGGCAGACTAATATATATATATAAGGAAAGAAGCGGAAGAGAAATTGATTTTTGACAACTAAGGAGAAGTGTAAATCGAATTGGGCCACCGCAAGCTCGACGGAATTAAAAAAGGGGGTTATGAATGGCACGGGCAGGCACCAACCAGACAGAATTTTGTCTACTTCTACGAAGGGCAACTTCACACCAGTTTCAATTTTCAATTTTAAGTTAAAAAGGATTTCAATATGATGCAAGTAAAATATATTCGTAATCATTTATTTAAAATATAAATATTATATATATGTGTATATATATGTGTGTGTACATACTATTTATTTTTTATTATTAATATAAAATTTTTTAATCACACTCAATTTTAACTTTAAAATTTTAATTTTTCTGTCTCACTTTTTTTTTTTTTTGTTTCACATTTGTCATACTACTAGAGATCAGATATTGATCAGTGTCAAGTTCAGAAGCATTTACCAAAATTCTGGCTTACGAGTATGAATAAACAATAAAAAATGAGCTTAAGTTGCACCGTCAAAGCATCGATCCAACAGAACATTAACATTTGGAGTTCCATTCCAACACAGGATTTATTGCATAATCGCGGCAAATTGAGCTTTTACGGTAATCTTACGTGATCGAATCGAATTTTCCAAGAAAATGGAGTTATAACACACCCATTGCGAGAGCATCAAGACTAAACAGTGACAGCAGAAAAGCCAAAAATGTTACATGGGATGGGAGGAAGACCCTCGAAGAAGCCCTAAAAACTGGAAAGTGAAACTGGGTTCCGATCAATTAAATATTACATAAACATCCGCAAGATTCAAGCATGATGCCTCGACTGAAAATCCTTCATGAAAGCAACCAGCTTCTCCACACCAGCCAAAGGCATTGCATTGTAAATGCTGGCTCGCATCCCTCCCACTGACCTGTGCCCCTTCAGCTGAACCATCTTCTCTTTGGCAGCTTCTTTGATGAACTCGGCTTCTAAATCGGACTTCTCGAGCGTAAAAGGCACATTCATCAACGATCTCACATACTCATCAACTGGGCACCTATAAAAACCATTGCTCTCGTCAATGGCCTTGTACAGCAACTCTGCTTTCTTCTTGTTCTTCCTTTCAACCTCCTTCAGTCCACCCTGTGCCAGAAGATCCTCGAAGACCAGCCCACACATGTAAATCCCATAACAAGGAGGGGTATTATAGAGAGAATTGGCGTCTGCATGGATTTTGAAGTCCAACATAACTGGAGTGATCTCCTGGGCATTCCCAATCAGATCTTTCCTGATTATCACAATGGTAACCCCAGATGGCCCCACATTCTTCTGAGCCCCGGCATAGATCAACCCAAATCTGGTAACATCCACAGGCTTGGAACAGAAATTGGACGACATGTCGGCAACCAAGATGCCATTTTTGGGGATTGGGTAATCCTTGAACTCAACCCCATGAATGGTCTCGTTGGCACAGATATGCAAATATTTGGCATCTGGGGTCTGCTCTAAACCATCAAAAGAGGGAATCTTGGTGTACTTTTCAGATTTACCTGACCAAATCAAGTTGGGCTTGCAAAACTTCTGAGCCTCCTTGTACGCCTTATCGCCCCACGACCCAGTAACCAAGTAATCAACGGCATCATCGGGCTTGCAGAGATTCAGCGGAATCGCGGCAAACTGGGTGGTGGCGCCGCCTTGGAGAAAGAGAACGGCGTAATGGTCTGGGATGTTCAGGAGGGCTCGGAGATCGGATTCGGCTTTTTGAATGATGGAAAGGAACTCTTTTCCCCTGTGGCTCATCTCCATGACGCTCATGCCGGATCCCCGCCAGATGTAGAGCTCAGCCTGGGCCTTCTTGAGGACGTTTTCTGGTAAGGTAGCGGGCCCCGCAGCGAAATTGAATACGCGGGCGTCGGGATCTTGGGGCTGGGCATGGACTGGGGAGGCGGGAGCTGTGGAGGTGGTAGCACATCTGATCGAAATGGGATTGTTCTTGGCGGTGAGATAAGCGAATGTGGCGGTGGAGGTGACGGTGCGTTTAGGGAGGTGGTGGCGATTACCGTTTTGGGGGAGAAGAGAGTTTGGCAATGAGGAGGAGGTCACTTTTGCTGCCATGGCGGCTCCCTGTCGTAGTTTTTTTGTATGTCTGCGAGAGAGAGAGAGAGAGAGATGGGCGGAGAGAGGCTGCCTCTACGGGCGTTTAAATAGCTTGATTAAACTGAAAAATGAAAAAAAAAATAAAGATTAAACTGAAAAAACAAAATGGAGTTGGTGAGGATGACCAGAGGTAGAGATGCAATCGAATCGCATTAAAATTTTGTTTTAAAAGGGCTTCGTTACGTATTAAAAATTTGCTTGCTTGCTGACGTAAACATTAGTAGTTCAACATCGACAAAATTGATTTGTTGAGGTTTGAGTGCCATACGAACAAAGGTTTGGTCAAATTTGCAACCAAACTGCAGGTGGGTGGGTGGGGGGGGGTTGCTTCCTCAAATTACCCATTCACGTCCATTTCATATGAGAATCACACTTAATTAGAGTTTGGTTGGCTTGTGGCGTCTGAGGTTGAAAAATTCGTATTTGCCTTATGAAACCGCTGTCAGTTTTGCCCACCATTACTTTAAAGCTCAATTACTTTCCCTTCCTTGCTAAGGAAGAAAATTTTATTTTTTATCGTGCATTGAAAACGAGACGAAGGATGTTAATGGACATATTGTTAACCCGAAAAAGTACAACAAAACAAAAGTTTTTAGTATCAAATTTAACTGGGGAAAAATTATCATACTTTTAGGTACTGATTCATTTTATTTTTTAATTATAATTTATTCATGATATTACATTAAATAAATTTATTTTATTAGGGGGTATAAAATGATAAGTGAATTATATTGAAAAAGAAGAAGAAGAAGAAGAAGAAGAAGAAGAGGAAGAAAGAAGATTTAAATAGAAAATCTCTATTTTTAAGATGACAATTGAACTTGGGACGTCTCCTAGCCGGGGAAATAGAGTGTTAATAGTTAAAAAGGAGAGAAAGGGAGTAGTATTGCCTTGGGTCTAAGTCAATTATTGCTTGCATTTGCAAATTGGAACAGGGAAAAATTAGAGTGAGTAAAACAATAAGAAGATCAACAAGAACAGACTTCCAACCACGAATCAAAGCTGTGAAGGCTGCAGCTTGTGAGAAGAAGTTTTAATGCAAATGCAACACAAGTATGTTGCCTGGTTATTTTTGTGTAGCCCCACCACCAACCCAAATCAAGTAAAGTTAGTAGCTGTACACGTTTCCATCGCCTCCCCCTGCTGCATGCTGCTATACTTTTCTTTCTAAAAGAAAAAGTGCCGGTTCACATTTCGATATGTGTCCAAACTTGGATGTGTTGTATTTTCTGTGTACCCCAGTAAGCTTCCCTGTCGCTGCAGTCTGGTGAAAACCTACCATTAGTCTTGAACATTCTCTGCCACAATTTAAAAGCAAGAGAAACACCAAATCTGTCAATTATTCTTCTATTCAAAGTTGCAAAGAATTTTTAAAAAGACTGCAAAGAAGGGGGAAACTCACAAGAGCTGATCTTCTGTGTACTTAGTATGCCATTCACAGGTCCTACTCCACTGCTTGAAACCATAGACAGTACACTGGGCAGCATAAATTGCTGAAGCTGCCAACAAAGATGGTGGGAATTTGAGCATCTCATACTCCACAAGGCAAAGCTCGATCAAGAAAAAAGACATCTGCTCAAGCTGCACTTCAACCGAGTCTCAGCGTGAGAAATAAAATGAGTAGCTTTGAGAAGATGCAATCCCCTATAACCCCATGACATGAAAATATTTCTTGCATCCCAATACATGCCACAACAACATTTTTACCAACCTTCTTATCAGATTGAGCAGCCTTGAGGAACCTTTGCATGAAAACGTAAGGGGTTGGCAATGATATGTTAAATTTCAATTTGTTAACCATCAAATGTTCCTGAAAATGACAAAGAAGAAGCTACTAGTTATTTGCTTGGGCCATGGTATGCAGCTAGAATCTTGGCAATATTTTTATTTTTACTTTTATTTTTGCACAAGATAAAAAAAATAGTTACCATTTCAAGCACTTCTTTCCTAGTATAGGCCTTGTCTGATATGAGAATCAAATCTCCAACCACTGGAACAGAAACCTCCTCATACTTGCATGCTAAGAGCATAGCAACTAGGCCAACCAACTGAAGCTTCTTCCTTACCACTGTTTGCTGCGATAGGAATCTGTCTATGAGATTGACAGTTAGAAACAGTGTCTCCTTCATAAGATCAAACTTGTCCTGCACCTGTTGATTGAAAAAGGAGTTCAATATAGCTAATGGACCAACATAATAACCATCTCACACATAGCTGTAAAGAGCGTATCGTTTACCTCAACAAGCCAATCAATGAGTATAGCTCTCATCTTCTCATTAATGTCAAACTGTTGCACCATATAGTTGGAGGGGACACAGCTAAACATCTGCAAAGATTAATGAGTGTTTTGTCACAAACAAAGATGAAATAAAAGCTTGTCAGCAGTAGGACCTCACAAACTTAGAGAAGCAACGAAATCTTGGGGTCTTGGTCTGGGGGACACCAAGCCGAGCTATGAGGCAGATTGAACACAAAAAAGGATCTCACCCAATTAAGAATTGAGCCATCTAGTCATTTAGATCAATCGATCCTAGTCCACCAAACCATCACACATTTGGGATGCATAAATATAGCAAAAAATGTCCATTTTGGTCAAAGGGCAGAGACTAATATCACAATACCAACAGCAGCAATGCTTTGTGACAAAAGTGTCAAACAATAAGATGGAACTTGAATCAGTCTCAACACTTAAGGTAAGGGGTTTATCATGCCAAGAGGTTCGAGCCAATAAGATTTAGCACACCATTTCTTATCAGGATAATGAGTATTACCTAATTTTGAATCCAGTGGCACACCAAACAAATATGAGTGAGTTTCCTATTTGGCCTTGACCAAGGACGACATTGTTATGTTTCTCATTTTGTTTAGATTTCAGTGTTCAATTGTTGTTCCGTAGTGATGTTATTTACACCTCAAAAAGAAAAAAAACTGAGATGTAGATTGTGCGTCCCCTTGCTTACATGTATCCATTGCTGTATTCTAGGTCAAATGACCCCATTTCAATGTAATTATAGCTCTCTCCTAATAATCTTCACAGGGATCAAATGTTCTAAAATAGTTTTTTTGAGTTCAAATTACCTAACAAAAAAAAAAGATATGTAGATTGTGTATCCTTCATAGACCCCCCCCTGTTTACATGTATCCATTGCTGCATTCTAGGTCAAATGACCCAATTTCAATGTAATTATAGTTCTCTCCTAATAATCTTCAAAGGGATCAAATGTTCTAAAATAGTTTTTTTAAGTTCAAATAACCTCCATTCTTCTAAAAAAAATTGAGATGTAGATTGGGCGTCTTTCATTGACCCCCACTTGTTTAAATGTATCCATTGCTGCATTCTAGGTCAGACGACCCCATTTCAATGTAATTATATCTCTCCTAATAATCTTGAAAGGGATCAAACGTTCTAAAATAATTTTTTCAAATTCAAATTACCTCCATTCTTCTGTAGTAGGCGTACATGTCTTCAATGTAATCAACACCTGCAAGTGAATTCTTTGCATCACACCCATCGATATCTAAAATGGGCTCTTCAATTATATCTTCCATTTCAATCTCCTCCTGAAAGATTGCATAGGTTAATTATGATTCTGCATAAACGAGAGTTGAAGAACGTGAGCTAGAGAGAGAGAGAGAGAGAGAGAATACCGTCCGATCGACTTCATGAAGGCTTACTTCCGTGTGTTCTAAAAACATGGGTTCAGGATGGTCTGCAGGTGTCTTATTTTCTTCCACATCAACATCTATGAATATACAGTCTCCAAATGCATTTGTGCTTGGGAGCGATGGCTTCTGCTTCTTATTTTCCTGCTAACACCATGTTCCATAGAGCAATTATTATTATTATTACCATTACTGGAATGACAAAACTTTTGCAAATTCTGTGAGAAAACACGAGAGAATACCCACCGGGAGGCAGTACTGATTCGAAATCGAAAATTGTGCAGCAAACTTCCTGAAAATGGAAAATGGATTAAGAAAAAGAAAAGAAGAAGGGCATCTATTGGGTTACTGAAAGGTGGGTTACCCAGGTCTGCCTTATTTTCTCTCTCTTGGATTCTGAAAGATCCAAGATTGGGTTTGGAGATTCTCTTGTTATCCTTCTAGGCTTCTATAATCACGCAAACAAAAGAAGATAGAAACCAAAAAATGACAGGTGATGCCATATTCTAACCTCGTAATGGGTCTGTGAACAGGGTTGATTTGCCTTGTCTGACATGGTCCATAATTTCTGAGCAGAAAAGCAACAACATTTCTTTAATTTTAAAGAGCAAGAAAACCATAACGATGAACAGAGAGATAAAGGAAGCCCGTCAAGAAACTTGAAGTTTCATATAATATCAAGAAAGTTACCCCGATCCCCTCTTATTAAAAACCCGGGAATATGCTTGTGCTCCGACAACATTCTGATCCGACACACTTAAGCCTCTTCTGTTGTGACTAATCTCCTGTCCAAGCTTTCTGTTGCCAATTTCTGCTCCTCCTAACCACCCAAAGGGGAAGACAAAAAACAAAGAAAGAAAGAAAGAAAGAGAAAATGGAGAACCCACTTCAGATCTGAAGGGTTTAACAACAAGAAACACCAATTGTTGTGATTTGTGACTTTAATGTTGTACCTGGAAAACCACCCATGGGTTTGGTGAAGTTAGGATTGTTCTCGTCAGATATATTCATTTTCTTGAAATCAAGGGAAGTCTTTTGGAGCCTTGGTGGTCTTGAAGGAACAATCAAAACGGTCCCCCCCCCCCAACTACCCCCCAGAATAAAATTATCCCCCTATTCCACCACACCTAAACTGGGGTTTAATTTCAAATTGGCATTTAAAAGAGTCTAACAAGAACAATATCTGCAGACCCACCCCACCCAGATACAGTAATAATGAAGGGGTCTGAGTTCTGAGTTAGAGAGAGACTTAAAACAACCCGGAGGGGGGGAGGAGGTGAGGGAGAGGCGTGCGCCTGTCATGCACAGTTGCATCCATCGCCCTTTCCTTTTATGTTTATTTTCTTCTTTTGCCCTTCTTTTTTCAAAAAGCCAACGGCTAGTGAAATTTGACCGTTGGATCATCATGTTAGGCTGTCTGGCGATTTGACTTTCCTTCCTCCTAGTTAACAACGGTCATCTTTGAGCGCATCTGATTTTAAATTACCATTTTGCGTTGAGGAAATGAGGGGTGGTTGTTGGGTTTGGATTTAGGGATTCGGACTGTGTGGACCATCCCTTTCCTTTCCAGTTTCCCCTGTGGCCCCCCCTCCCCTTATTTTTATTTTTTTTTTCCACTCTTATTAGCGAGCTCCCTTGCGCTCCCCGCAATCCCAGAGTGCACTTTTGTGGGTCTGTTTGACTTTTTGCAACCTCACACAAAATTAAATGGACGAATGGCCCTTGGCTGCAGCGCAGAGGGGGGGGGGGAGAATTTTATTTTATTTTTTAAACCATTTAAAACTTGCAAACATCGACATTTCTTGGAGCTTTTATTTTACTAGTCGTTAATCACCACGCACAGAACAGAATGTTCGATTCCAATTGCACTGAAAGAGAAAGCAGCTTATAATGACATGTCCCACATGCTTCCCTGATTGCTCATTCCTACTTTTAAATGAATAAATGTGCCAAGAGCAACAACAAGCATCGAGAAACCATCAAATAAGACCTCAAATTCCTGACCAAGCAGATCATCAGGCGTCCCATCATATATGCCTGCCAAGATGTCGAAGCCATACACCCAAAGAAGCTAAAAGGTGTCCCATCCATTGCCACTCATTTGAACCTCTACATGTCTTTACATCATACACGTTGAAACCATGTAATACACAATTTCCATGTTGGTTTTGGTTGATAAGCCCTGGACCTGGTAATGACTATATTCCTATCTTCATTGTAAACAGCTAAAACTCGCATTTTGAAACACCTGCATAAATTAGTTCAAGTTGCCATCTGCCTCCTCATCCCATGGGACACTGTAGAAAATTATAGACAAAGAGGCATTGCTACACTCACTTGTTTTACATGCATGATGCACACGCATAAATGCAGCAGTGTCGACCATTTCTCCATTCCCTTTTCCAAGGTCATGCTATTCTATTCTGCAGTGGTTGGCATGAATTTCACTACAAGGAGAAATGTCAAAGTCATCTTGTGTCAAGCATCTCTCCGTTCCATTTTCAATGGTCATGCTGTTCTGCAGTAGTTGGCATGCATTTTACTACAAGGAGAAATGTCGCGTCATCTCCTGAACAAAGCAGATAGTGAAGGCCTACCACTTCTCTCTTCAATCAATATCTGCTTATAATGTTCAGTCTTCTCCTCGACCACCTCCTGCAATGATAAAAGGCAATCTTTCTTCTCCTTCCTCTTCATTTCCCAGTCCTTTGATGAATCAATTATACTTAACGGGTGTCCAGTTTTTCTGTCATGTAAAATCTGCTGTCTACGCTTTGCCACAGTCTTCTTATGCCGCCTAGCCCTTTCTTCATAGGTCCCAACCCTAACAGCAACATTCCTATTATCACTCATCAGTTGTTGAGGCTGACAACCTTGATTCTTATCTAACTCACTCCCTTGCATGGTATTTAATTCTTCCTCGGGTAATTGAAAATTTTCAACTCTCTTCTGTTGTTTCTCAGCTATCTCCTGAATTTCATCTTGAGGAAGCATGTCCCCATTCAAAAATTTTTGCTTTTTGTCCATTTCTTGCACTGACCCAGGATCACACAGCAACATTATACGTTCTTCGTTTTTCTGACCCACCATATCCTTTACTCGACTAGAAAGTGGCCTACTGCATCTAGCATCAATAAATTCCTGCTTCTTCTGGAAAACCTTCATTCCTCCTTCAACAGTACCCATACCCAAAGTATCCAAGATAACTTTCCCTAGGACAAATCTAGTCTCGTGCAAATGTCCCAAGCCAAGTAATGCATAGTCAATCATGAAATTCTGTCTTCCATAATCATAGGATTCAATGTCAATCACCAGCACATTAAAAAGTTCAGCAACAGTTTGTGCTGTTTTCTTTGGTACAAATACCTGAAGCACCACAGAGAGAATTTTTAGTGGATGTGTATGGTTAACCCAAGGGAGGATAGGATGGTTAATACATGTAGTGCTCCTTCATAATAAGAAAAGCCTCATATTATTTTATTGTTGTCACATATTTTTAAAAGCTAGACAGACATAAAAACTTGCATAAACTTACCAAACCCGAGTATGTGGAATCTGGGTTGTTAGATGTGGGCTTGAAAGGACTATCACCATCAATGAAAGCAAATGCAGAATCCTGAACTAAAGATGCAAACTGAGCAACTTCTTCGGCCAGCTCTTCATCAGATTTGAGTTCAGAGGACCCTGAGATCTCAGGTACAAAATTTACTTTCATTGTTGCAGATTCTCTTGCAAATTTAACACCTTCCTGCCACTTTCCATAGTACAGAACAGAAGCAAATACCCAAACTACAAGAGCATCCTGTGGTTTTATAGCCAATGCCTGGTGAAATGCTAACAATCCAACCCTGTCCCACACAACATGCACAGTCAGCAGAAAATTCTTGTGCATACGTGAACCTTTTAATTCTCTTTTAAATTTTACCATCCAAACAACCCATTAAACAAAGAAATGAAGATAGAGAGAGAGAGAGAGAGAGAGAGAGTGTATGTGTGTGTGTGTGAGGTGATGATTGAACTTCTCCATAATTTAAGTATTTATTTGCTACTTTAACAGCTGTAGAAAGATATGCCTTGTGCACCTCATGCACTCAAGTGAACTTGCCCAAAGATCTATAAGTGCACTGACTCAGAGGCCTTGTGATCCACCACAGGTATCACAAAGAGCACTTCTGAAACATTGCATCTTGGCATCCATGACGATGCATTTGACAACACTGCCTTTGACAATAGGATTTTTCCAATAAAAATGAAGAAGCAATGTTTAGGCAAGAACAAATAGGAAGGAAATGAAAATGACAGATGATGGTGATGGTGATGGTGATTTAGTTAAATCAGCAACTTTAGGAATTGGGCAGCAAAGAAAATGCCAGCTTACCAAAGAGCACAATTACAAGGTCGATCACAGCTGACCAATTTGTCCAAACTGACCAGCAATTTCTGCCCAACAAAAATGCAACATATAAACCATCAAAAGATATTTTAAACAGAATACCAATATAAATAATAGTTGATGCATGAACTTGAATTGAGTTGGAGTAACTGAGAATCCATAAAGCACACGCTAGCAACATAGACACATGCAGAGCCACATGCCTGATGTCAAAAAGACTAAAATAGAAAGGAACTGGCTTCAGTCCAATGGCTGCCACTCTCTGTTTCAGATATGGCATTCACTATACTTGGTGGGTCTCCCTCTTGAGAATGATTATCATGGCCATAAAGCACATGCCATGCCTGATCTGGACACAGCCTTTTTTAACTCCACAGAATCCTGTGTGCATTATTAATAAATTCTACCAGCTATAGTTTATCAATTTCTTCAAATTTTTCATATCAAACATAAGATAATTCCCCACACTCCCACAAATTTCAAGTTAATACAAGCATGATATCAAAGACCAATTACCATTTGACAGTTACAGTCTCAAGCACCAGCAAAAGTATACAATGGCCTTCAGATATTTTTCAATGATAACAAATTTTCAATCTTCATAAAGGGTCTTTAGCACTCTACATCTTGGACACTCTAATTCCCCTAAAAGCTTCCCAGTGTTGTTGTCCAATCAATTCCAGTATGTTTTACCTGGACCTAACATCCATATATGCATGCCCTTTGGCATCTTCATTACTGATAAAGTTTGATACAACCCAACAGGTTAACATTCCAACAAACCTAAGCTTACCATCAGCATCATGGAGCTCCATGCAGATCTTTTGCCAGCTTGAAGGTATGCTGCCTGCAATCAACCCTTGCATCTCTGGTATCGGATAAACCACTACATATAACTTAAAATTATAAAGTTGAGCCAGATACTGAAATTCTACTAACATGAAATGGAAGAAATATTTCAAGCAGCTGAAATCTCTGAAGCAAGTAGATAGTAGATTCAGCAGCTCCATATGATAGCATGTAGTTCAACTCCATCATTATCCTGGACTGAACAAAGAAAAATGAAACATGGTGACAAAACGATAAGAGACTTAGAAAATGCAAATTGTAAATGCATTGGAAAAAATCTCCCCTAATAGAAAGCCCCAAAACACATAGAAGTTGAAAACAGAAAAAGTTCAATTAAAAGCTAAGCATTTTCACATCTAAAGTACCTTGTCCAACTCTCCAATGGCAGATGATAGCTTATGTATGGCAACAGTAATGTCCTTTGATATTGTCAAACCTAGACGACCAGCAATTCTTAAGCCCCGCAAAATTCTTGCTGCAAGACATAATTTCCATTTAAGGCTCAATCAGATTGAATCAATAACAAAGGCAGCCACCAGATCCAACATCTTCTAGTACAAAAGGACAGAAAATATAAAAGGTAGAAGCACTTACCACAATCCTCTTGGAATGACAGTTGAGCAGGGATTAGTGTTTGTAGCTAAGACAAAAAAAAAATAAAATCAATGGGCATAATGATTCTACTAAATTGACATGAACTCCTAAACTAGAAGCTGAATTTACAAGGGAATGGAAGTGGGAAAATCACCTTCAAGGACCTTAAATCAGACATCCCATTGGCATAATCATAGATCCGACCAGAGAAAGGATCATAGTACAAACTGATTCGATGATTTCAAAGCAAAACTCCAAGTTAAATGACATAAAAATATACTGAGTTTATATCTAGCATCTCAGACAATATTAACATGTAAAATGCACTGCCAAAGGATTGCAACAATTAGAGTAAAAATGACACCTATTCTACTAAATACAATGACTATATCAACAACAACAAAAAAACTTTAATCCCAAATTTAATTGGGATTGGCCACATGAATTTGTTTTTGCCATTCCATTCTATCATGAACCAAGTTTCAATACTATTAAATCAAAAACAGCTAAAAAAAACCAAAAGACCAATGATTGAAACTACAACAGTGGTGATATTTGAAAATCCCATTATGCAAGCCATAATGGGGAAGAAAATCTACCTGTTAATTGTGAAATCCCGACGGATACTGTCTCTCCAAAGTATGAAGTCCTTTTCCTTACAGCCAAAAGGCTTTTGAGATAAACATTTGTTTTCTTTTCCTTGAGCATGTGCTCTTGTATGAAAACTAGAAACCTGTCAGGAAGGGGCGCAAGTTCCAGACCAAGTATACTGAAATTAGGAACAAAGAATGATTGCTAGTATCACTGTTAATCATCTATCCAAATATTCAAACACTGCCAGACCTCAACTACTGAACCTCTCACAAACACTCTGCATATAGGAAACCGCCTTCCAACTATTATAGAACGAAAAAATTGCTTCTTGATCTGTGAAAAAAACATATTAAAAACCAACAAATATTTTAATTAGCATACTACTCTTTCATTAATTATTTATTACAGAGAACCCAAAAAAAAAGGCATAAGGAAAACAAAATCACCACCAAAAACCTGTTCAAGGCCAGCAGTTGTGATCACATCATAATCTTTCGGTACTCTCTTTAAAATTAAATCTCTCACGCATCCACCGACCAAGTAAGCTTCAAATCCTGCACGTTATAAGGAAAGCAAAGGATCTAATCAAAGATATGTTGGGCATCCATGTAAATAAGGAGCAAACCAAAGTAATTAGAAATGAGCAAGAATCAAACAGGAGCGGTGACAATGTGGCATACAACCCATTTTAGTCCTGAAGCGTAAAAACCAACAGATATCAAGGATCATGGTAGAGGAGCAAGAAGAGGAAGAAAAGAAACGTACCCTCATTACGAAGAATGTTCAAAACGGTCCAAGCAGGAGACGGAATCATGGAGCGGGTTACACCAAAAAGCCTCCCATTTAGCTTTTTCCATTTGGACATGTCAACAACTCGGCCTGCATCAGTCACAGAAAGCCACCCAATTCAATGCTTTGTGAAATAAAATTGCTCCAGCCGCAGAGATGCAGACACTGGCAGCCACACAACAACGCCCCACCCGACCCGCCCCCACCAAAAAAAAAAAAAGGTGCTTTGAGAAACTACTTTCGTGCGCCAGAAAATCCGACACCCTCTGAGAACAGAACCGAGGATCAAGCCCGTCCGCAATCAAAGCGTGGTTCAATCTCTGCAAGTGCAAAAAAACGAGAACTGAGTAAGCAAGGAGATGGATGCCCAAGAGTTAGAGGAATTGCCCAGCCACAGAGAGCCAAAATGAAAAAGGACCAGGAAGGTGGTGGTAAGGGAATTGAGACGAGGAGGCGACAAGCAGTCCTTGGCTTTCAATTTCAAGAGTAACGCCGCCATCACAACCACGACCGCCAGAACGTCAACGGAAAATCATATCAATTGGCACGGCGGGGTCCGACTGTGGCTGTGTGCGCGTCTGCAAGTTTTAAGAGTTTTAAGAGCCACAGTGACACTTCCACCGCCATCCGCAGAACTAACCTACCCGCTTCGTCAGGCCGTTGTACCGTGCAGTATTTTAGCAAAAGGCAAATCGTGTTCGCATCCATCCAGGCCTGCTTGCATTCACTTCAATCAAACTAATGGATCCAGCGGCCCAAAACCCCCCCTACGCCCCAACCCCCCCCCCAAAAAAAAGAACTCAATACTTTAGATTATTATTATTAATGAATATTTTTCTTTTAAAATAATATATATATATATATATATATATCTCTCTCTCTCTCCAAAATATATTATTTATAAAATTGATGAGGATTAAAAACAATTACTCTATTATTATTATTATTATTATTATTATTCAAACAACAAGTTTATTTGTTAATGGATTGAAATAAATAATAATAATTATTATTATTATACTTAGATGAGGAAGGCAAAAAGGCTCGATCACGCTCTCCCCGGGAGCGTGAACCCACCGACACCTCTTGTTTCGAATTTGTGAGTTTTTTTTTTTATTATTATTGTAAATTAAAACTTGTACATCTGTGTTTTTCTCTCTCTTTGGAGTTTTCGCTGGCTTCGACTGGATCGTCTTTGTCATTATCAGCTTTCGTAGGGTTTCATAATCATATTCTTTCGAACCAAATGGCCTTGGCTTTGATCTAATAGATTTCTGGTTTCCTCCCCCCCTCTCTCTCTCTCTCTCTCTCTCTCATTTTTTTTTTTTTTTGGGTTTTTAGTAACTTAAGGTCTCTGATAGTGGCTTCCCGCATTGGGGAGGGGAGCTGAAAAATACTAAACAGAAAATCATGGGAGGAGACGGAGCTGTAGGGGAGGTCAACGAATCGAGCGGCAGTGGCGCCGCCTCCGCCGCCGCCGCCGCCCCCGATGGGCTTACGGTTAATATACGCTGCTCCAGCGGCTCCAAGTTCTCGGTTCAGACAAGCCTATCGTCCACTGTTGAATCTTTCAAGGCTCTTCTAGCTGACAAGTCCGATATACCGCCTGATCAACAGCGCCTTATTTATAAAGGCCGGATCCTCAAGGGCGATCAAACCCTAGAAAGCTACGGTATGCCCCTTTCTCCCCGAGTTCCCCCTCCCCCTCGAATGCCTCCCCTGATTGCTTGGTGCGGAAAGTTAATTAGATTGTTGGTTTTTCTTTTTTCGTTTGGCTTTTAGAGGTCACGTAATTGTCGATCTGCTATGCTTGATTGATTAAATATCGGTTTTGTGGAAAGATACTTGGATATTGTATTGCGGCTATTTTAATTGAATTGTCGAATGCCAGTGCATGCTATTTATGTAGGTAGATCCCATTCGTTTCTTTAGGGATTGAGTAGAGTGGCGATACCTTTGGATTGACTAGAGAGCATTCTCTTCTTCTAAACAAACAAGCTATTTACATCTGATTCTTCCTCAACAGCATCATACCCTGAGATGCCCTTTTTTTCAAAAAAAAAAAAAATCAATTTAACATATCTCTGTGCATCTGAATACTGTTGGGATATGTTTGTCTAATCATTTCTCTTTGATACCAGTCAGAGAGCTATTATGATTAGCACTCTGTAGTTTTTTTGAGGCTTAATTGGATCCTAATTATCGTTCCAGATATTTTTTGTGCATACCATTCATCTTTATAAGTAGATTCACTCTCATAATTTTAGTATTATTAGTTCACATCTATAATATTGTCAGGACATTTGTATTTGACTAGTTTCATATGACTCTTGTAGGCTTGGAGGCAGATCACACCGTTCACTTGGTTCGAGGTTTTGCACCATCATCAGCCAATGCAGCTTCTGCAACAAATACAGCAGCTGCAAATCCAGCTCCAAATAATACTCGGGCTGCCGTTTCCACCGAAGGTTCTCTCGGAGGATCTGGTGTGGGAGGTTCACTGTTTCCAGGGCTTGGCTTAGCTGGCTTGGGTGGCAGTGGTAGTGGTGGCTTATTTGGAGCTGGACTTCCAGAGTTCGAGCAGGTGCAGCAACAGTTGACTCGGAACCCTAACATTATGAGGGAAATAATGAATATGCCTGTTGTACAGAACCTGATGAACAACCCCGAGATAATGAGGAATTTGATCATGAACAACCCACAAATGCGTGAAATAATGGATCGAAATCCTGAGCTGGCTCATATACTTAATGATCCCAGCACTCTTCGTCAAACCCTTGAAGCTGCAAGAAATCCAGAGCTTATGCGTGAGATGATGCGCAACACCGACAGGGCAATGAGCAACATTGAATCATCTCCTGAGGGATTCAACATGCTTAGGCGTATGTATGAAACAGTTCAAGAGCCATTCTTGAACGCAACCACAATGGCTGGTAATCCTGCAGGTGATAGTGGGAATCCTTTTGCAGCTCTTTTGGGGAATCAAGTAGGTAACCAAGTTTCAGATGGATCAACTACTGGTTCTCCTGCTCCAAATACCAATCCACTACCTAACCCTTGGACTGCTGGATGTAAGTCTATTCACTCCTGCTCAAGGCAGTACAGGACTTACTTATTTTGTCATTGGAATTCTATTCTATGTTGCTTGTTTGATGAAAACATAAAGTTGAAAATTACTATGTGCATTTATTTCACTAAACAATTTACATACTAATACTTCAGGCCATAACATGGTTGTAATTCATTTTTATTTTAAAAGGTGCTCTGGCTAGTCCAATCAAAATGGTATGTCTTTTTATCAACTTTGAAAATTGTTGTGCACTGCTTGTATCAAACTGTGCTTTCTCGGGATTAGATCAACATTTGCATTTTGCTTTTCATTATTTTCTCAATGGATGCATGCTACGAGGCTTTAACTGCATGCTTTTAATTAAATGCTTATTGACGTGTATATTGCAGCTGGAGGTGCTCAAACCACAAGGTCAAGTACTGCTGTGGATGCTAGACCACAGGCACCTGCAGGGCTGGGTGGCCTAGGTCTCCCAGATTTTGATAGCATGTTTGGTTCTGTACCGGATGCTACTTTAATGAACCAGTTGATGCAAAATCCAGCTATTTCGCAAATGATGCAAAGTCTCCTTTCCAACCCTCAGTACATGAACCAGGTATTACTTTGAATCGCGTTTCTCTGTAATAATACTCAGATATTGAGTGGTCTTGATTGCTGAATAACATCAAGCAAGTTCAGATTCTTGGTATGAATCCACAACTTCGTAGCATGCTTGATTCCAATTCCCAACTGAGAGAAATGATGCAAAATCCAGAATTTCTTCGGCAGTTGACTTCTCCTGAGACAATGCAGGTACAGCTGCTCTATATAAATTGCTTGATTGCCCATAACATCTCTCCCACCAGACAGTCTTGCAAACACTATCAATCACCTACCCTGTACCGCCCCACATATTTGTGTGCTTGTGTCAATACAAGCAAGCACACTGTATCAAGAAAACCTTTTTCCATCTTCCTAATGACTTATTTGGGCTTTTCATTTCCATAATTATGCTTATATGTCCTCTTAGGTTTATGATAGGTAAATGGCACACAGCTTGTTACATCCACAACCACTCTCACCAATGTGCTTTCAAGTTCTTTGCCTCCTGGCAAACAACCTGCAAATTACCCATTGAATTGTTTACTTGGATTTTTCTTCGTGCCATGATTAATATTTAAGCCCTTTTCAACCTTCATTCTTGCAGCAACTTCTGACTTTTCAGCAAGCTTATCTGTCTCAATTTGGCCGGCAGCAATCAACACAGTAAGTTGTGAAGTGTTTCTTGGCTTGGCTTTTCTTAAAGAGAAAAAAAAAAACAGAAAAGTATGATACACCTTCTTTATCCTAGATTTCATGAAATCATCTGTACTTAGGTTGATTAGCTGTCTTGTTGATGTCTTCTTCCTTTTTCTGTTCACAGGGATTAGATTTACTAAACTTTTTTTTTTTTTGGCAGGGAACCAGGTCAGACTGGTTCCGGCACAGGTATGGAAGGGAATTTATCTCTTATAATTTGCAACTGCCTTGTTTAATACGTATTTTCTGTCTCTGACTTCATAAATGCATCTTTAATTTGTATTTTTCTACTCTGAGTCTCTTACTTCATAAATGCATCACTCCATATGTTGCTTAGGATAGTGGGATTGATTTCCAATTCAGCTGAATATTTAGGTCTCTTTTTAAATGAAGTAATAGTGCATCAACCACTGAAATCATCTAATTGTCGGGATCCATGTTGGACTGACAACTTTCAATAGTCTGTGTTCGGGGCTTTTTTTTATATGGTTTTCAGCATTGTAGGACAACAAAACTTGGGGCTCGAGATGCTGATGAACATGTTTGGTGGACTTGGGGCAGGCAGCCTGGCAGTTCCCAACAGACCCGATGGTTGCTGTTCTTACCCTTCTCTTCCTTTTTTTGGGTCTTTCCTTATCCTTCCCAGTTAATGTACTCATTTTAATTCATGTTTTCAGTGCCCCCTGAGGAGCTATATGCAGCACAGTTGTCACAGTTACAAGAAATGGGTTTCTTTGACACACAAGAGAATATAAGGGCACTAATTGCCACGGCGGGGAATGTCCATGCTGCGGTGGAGCGACTTTTGGGGAATTCTGGTCGGTAGTTCATTTACATTTTTGCTTACTCGGTTACTGTCCATTTGGACCGCTGAATTCGGTCAGGTTCCGCCTGAGTCGTATTCAAGCCCTCTTTTTGGCTAATTAATAATTCCAATCACGATGGCAAGGGCTTTTCACATCTACGGTGTGTCTATGACAGTTGGGATGATTTTGTTTCTCCTCTGGATTCTCTACTGAGATCTGTCAGTCCCGAACATCTTGTACATACCTCATGTTAGGATTTGAGAAATCCGTAATGCTTTTATAATTCGTACGAATATTAGGGTTTGTTTTTTCTTTTTCTTTTTCTCGTCATTACCAAGGAATATCTTACAAGTATGCGACTGGAAATTTATAGATGGTGTTATTTTTAAGTTGGGTCATTTTCTTTGTTGCAAGTAAAACTCGTCACCGGTCCCATGAAACTTCTCCGAGGTAAAATTTTTCAGCAAACAAGCGCTTTTCATTTGATGATTTTTCAAAGGGTTGTGGGCTGATAAGGTGATGTACCGAGCTCGCTCCTGGAGACGATGGTAGCGTCTGTGTCTGTCGTGTATGTTTCGAGAGGGATCAAGAAATAAGAAAGACAACGGGTGCCATTTCTGCTGGAGTTATGCTGTTTTTAGTACGGTGGAATGAGGTTGCGGCAGCAAATTATTAATTAGATATTTACTGCGTGTATTTTATTTCGATTTTTTCAGTTTTAACTGAAAATTACTATAAAATTTTGTAAATCACTTGATATGTTTACGATGAAAGGTAAGGAATTTAAAATAAAATAATAATAATAAAAGATTATAACAGGTTTTATTATGGCAGCAAAGGAATCTTGGGTGGTTTTACCATTGTTATAACACAACATGCATACTCTGGAGAAATTAAATGTCCCAAATGCTCAATCGACGAACAAACAGTTTATGATGGCACAAGGAATTTGTTTAGGTGCTGGAGTGATAGAGAGTAAGATAAAGGTGCACGACTGATGGTTGATGAATCAAAATTCAGAGTGTAACATGATCAACTGATATCCAAAATATTAGAAATAGACCAGAAGATTACCTTCGGGATGATTTTGTGCAAACTTTTCCAGAAATTGCTTATAATGTTTGTAAAAGAGAGCTTAGCTTACAAAGAGCTACAAAGCTGAGTTGGGATGGCGAGGAAGATGAAGAGAGAATTTGGGATTGGGCTATAATAAGTTCACATGTACAAAAGGTAAGCAATTTCTTGCAAGTTGTCGGCACCAGGTAACAGGGATTTCTTACTTTGTCGTAGACGAACGCAACCCTTTCACTGCACAGATTAGACATGCCGTCATCATGCAAAAAAGAATGATACTGGCTGGAGACCCCTGTTGTTCCCTGCATGTCCGAAAAGTGAAAAAAAGAAAACATCCTTAAAAATATAGAATATATAACAACGACACACCACTTCTACCGTACTCTTCATTCAATTTAAGTAGAATGGCTAAATGAACAGGCATAAGTAAGAATTTGAGTATTGAATTTCAATTTTAGTTGATATAAGAGTTAATTAATTCTTGAGTGCTGTGAAGAGTTATTGAGTTTATTAGACAATTCATGCCTCTTCTTCTTCTTCTTCTCCTCCTCCTCCTCCTCCTCCTCCTCCTGCTTCTACTTCTACTTCTCCTCCTCCTCCTCCTCCTCCTTCCAAGTGTTAATATTTCACCATAACCCTTCCCCTCCAAATGCAATTGTTACAGCTTGGTCATTGATCATGTTCTAAAAATATGGACCTTGTGGAAGAATAACGGAGGGAGTTAGTACTTTCTGTTTTGCTTTTTTTTTTTTAAAATAATGATTTTAGCCTTCATGTAAACTAAATAATCATTGATAAAGTAAATTAGTTGGCAAATACTCGAAGTGGGTATGATCTAAGAAGGAAGCAAAAGTACAAGAAAAAAGGGAAAAACTGTGTCCACTGATGTTATAGGCTTGCTATATCTGTATGTACGTATGTACGTACGTGTATAGTGTTGGAGCAAAGAATGCAGAACCACTAAATAAAAAAAATAAATAAAAAAAAAAAAGAGGCTCTGGAGTTGCACTGACGGGATATGACATATGCATGCGATCATGCTTTATGGCACCGGTCCAATTAGGATCACTTTTTTTAAAGTAAATGAGAGTGTTCTTGGCAACCTGATTTTGTTATTGGCAGCAGTCGTATAATCAACAATGATGGGGTTTTGTTGGCCTGCAATGTATATAATCCTTCCCTTTCACAATCTGTTTGTTGCAAAAGAGAAAAAATACGGAGGGAAAGAAAAGGCAAGAGAGTGAATCATGATTTTTCGATGATTGTGAGAAAGAAGGAGAAGAAGAAGAAGAAGAAGCAGAAGAAGAATTGCATGAGCCCCGCCACCGACTCAGCTTTCAACACCAACGCCCCCCAGAAAATGCAACAAATAAAAGTTGACTGTTATCATAAATGCCAAAAAAAAAAAAGACAATAAGAAAGGATGGTATGAAAGTGAAAATAGGTAAATAATGGAGTAATACGCGTGAGGATCGGATAATGACTCGACGTAGCCTTGTGATATCTCATTTTCCTTCCCTTTGGATATGGACCCAGGAATTTCTGTCTCTGGAAAATGAAAAAAAATTATATATATATATATATATATATATATATATTATTTTTTATTTTTTGTTAATTCACTTGACTTACAGTATCATTTCTTCGACGACTTATTATTTAGAGGAGTATGATTGCCTTCTTTTTTTGTTTGTTTGTCTGTTTGTTTAATATAAACATTAACTTTTAATCTTTTTATTTGTTCACTATATTTAAACCAAAAAAAAATTGTTACTTTTTACTCATTTATGATTTATTCCAATAACTAATTAAAAAATTATTATTAATTTTACACTTTTTCTTTTTCTCTTTTTCAAGCGCCTTTTAAAATCTAAACGCACCATAAGGGTACAGATGTCCTTTTATAGAACATTGTCGCCATGTTGTTGTCGCGGATTCTCGACTCCCTTTTGCGCCGGTCTTCGACGCAATTAGCTGGCGTGAATTGGAAAACTCAACAGACTCCCCAATCAAATGTGACCTGGAACCCAAAATAGTATATAATTTAAATAACATGAATTGAAAAATTTTGAAGATGGAAAAAATTAAATTGAATTCATAAAATTTGAGATCCAGCAACAACTCGGTCAATTAAAACTACCTCAAATCCTGATCAAATTTACTCAAAAATAAATTGATTTAAACCAAAAAAATGATAATAATAAATAATGACCAGCATTGGCACGGAGTTGGACCATTGTGCCCAGATGGACTACCCAAGATAAAATTAGTTAACAATTTCCGACATAATTATCCCATCTAGAAACAGTTATATATATATATATATATATATACACACATAAAACAAATTAACAATTGGATGCTAAACATTTATTAAGTTCCACGGACATCAAAACAAAAAGAAAGAAAAATCAAAAAAACAAAAATCAACGTACCATGGAAACGAAAACAAAACTTTAAAAAAAAATAAATAAAAGAGAGGGGGGGGTGGGGGGAAGGGTAATGAAATTAACGGCAAATAAATACCCCGGACGCATAGAATTCTATCGTGTCACCAACTTTCGACGCACAAAAGTTTGAGCTTTTTGGGCTCCCACTATAATCCCTCCCAGGCCGGCCATTTGGCAGCTCTCTTTTACCTATTCACAATCAAGATTTTCTTTGACAAAAAATGTAACCAAAAAAAAACAAAAAGCTACTGCTACTGCTACTGCAATGAGTCCAAAATGCCATTTTATTCGCGGAGAGAGAGGGAGAGAGAGAGAGAGCGGGGGCGGGCGGAATTATGCATAATGCCAGAATCGTGATGGTGGAGTTCCCCAGCACAATTATTAATGCACGCCTGGCTAATTTCTTGACGATGCCAGGCTAAATTATGTCTTAAAAATACAAGTAAAAATTGAACGGTAAGGCGCCGGCGGAAACATACGGACGAGCATGAAATCCTCCTCTTGTCAAGAAAAGAAAAGATGGCGGTTAAATTGGACCAAAAAATAAAAAATAAAAAGGTCGACATCAAATTGCCTCCCCCGTGCTGAGTTGCGGCCCCACCGCTAGGAATATCCCGACCAACAAGACAACGCAAATCGGATATACGCGAATTGTCCGGGTAATTAGTTATTTTATCTTCTTTCACCACCGAAATCCTCCGGGGTCGTGTTTGAGAATGATTAGCTAAATTACGGAATATGAGAGAGATAGATATTTTGAGGCCACACGTTTCTTTTCAAAGGTGGCGGCGGCTATTTAAAAAAAAAAAAAAAATATATATATATATATATATATATATATTGTGAAGGCAAAGTTCATTTGGAAGTGATCACTTGATTGTCATGGTTATAAAAATATTAATTTAAATTAAAAAATTTTCATTATTGTTGATCTGCCACAGCATATAAAATTTTACGCTGAAAGTCAAGGATTTCAATTATTCGGAGTGTTTGGTCCTGCAAGAGTCCACAGTAGAGCAAGCACGTGATGTTGAATCTCACGATTTACGCCCGAATTTCTGAATTATTGTCCTTGCTCCCGCCCCACCGCTGTCAATTTTTGATTCGCGCAACTAACAGCACGTCCTTGAATTATTGTACTAGCTTCCGCCCCACCAGCCACCGCCCCTGTCTCACTTCATTTCCATCCTTGAATTATACATATAATATATAGATATAGATAGATAGATAGATAGATAAATTCGTTTATTCGATAAAGGGGGCCCAGTTGCTTGTTGCGATTATCACTTAGATAGAATCCATTTCCTTCTTCTTCATTCTATAGCCCAAGCCGTTTATAAGCGGACAGGAGCGGTTGACACTCACTACCCGGTCCCCTCCCCGCTGCAAGTGGCTTAGCCTTAGAGAGACCCATGGGACCAATGTCCGGTGACTGTAATGCCAATTTTCTGCGACTTTTACGGACAATTGGCCTCTGGTTTAACCATCCTCTACCAAGAGTTCCCCATCGGATAAAAAGTAGGGAATGCCTGACGTCCTCACCCGAGACATCTGGATTCCATTATATTCATTCTTATCTTATTTTGACCAAAATTCATTCTTATCTATGTTGTGTGTGTTTCAAAGAAATGTCAAAGAAAAAAAAAAGGAAAAGGATAAAAGCTCCCCCCCCCCACCAACCGGCCCTTTTTTAATTAAGAAAAAAAAGTTTAATTTTGAGAGCCTGAAATTTGGATTAATTATAGACTGAAGTGGACCTTCATAATAAACTAAGCCAATTAACTCTCTCTCTCACACACACACACCCACACACACAGATATATATTAAGGCAGTAAGGCATTGAAAAAGAGAGAGAGAGAGAGAGAGAGAGAGATTACAGATCCGAAAATAAGGCAGTAAGTATCCCGGAAATATGAAAATTTTGAGGGAGGTCTCCCAAAAACATATGATATATCAATTTCCAATTTAACAACTTGCGTGTCACTTCAACTCTTAATTGTTTTATGAATTAGATTTCACGTACATATGATGTAAGGGTGGTCATACGTAAAAACACTTTTAATTAGTCAATGGCGTGTGGGCGGAGCACTTTCATTCCACGGAAAAATGAAAGTTTTGGCCTTTTGCAATAGGGAGAGAGGAAAAAATTTATGTAGCAGGAGAAAAATGGACCTCTGATTTTTTTTTTTTGTAACTAATGTATTTAAATATTAATAATGATTTATGTCTTTGTGTTTCTACTCGCATTGTTCTAAAACGTAAAAGGCACAGTAAATTCCTTGTATCGTTTTTACGTTTAGCCCAGGTAGATTGATTTTGCGGACCAAGTTGGCATTGTCCGCTGCGACTGCAAGGCCGAAGAACATTTGCACTCGGAGCGTCGCTAGTATAAAGTAGAGAGTGCCATATTACTCCTTGCTCAGTCACTCTTTCCACTGGTGGTTTTCTCCTCCTCAGGCATCATGGATCCTTACAAGGTAGTTAGTTCTAACATACTGCGCTGCAGTTTACTCTACCCACACTAGATTTCCTTCTTGCTGTATTTATATTCCTTGTAGCTAAAACAATGAACCTAGTTCACGATTCCCACCCCAACGTTCACATTGTTTCCTGGTTTTCTGGGTCTCGAAAATTCTTATTATGCATGCGCTTTTTTGCTGATATTGTTCCAACTATTTTGACGCAGTATCGCCCTTCAAGTGCCTACGATTCCCCCTTCTTCACTACAAATGCTGGTGCTCCTGTCTGGAACAATAATTCCTCCCTTACTGTCGGGCAAAGAGGTTGCATATCTTACATTACTCTACTTTCACTGATTTATCACCTTTTTATGTCGTTGAAATTTGTGTGAGTTCAATTAGTTCTCATTGTTCTTGACTTGTTTGATTTATCTGATTTAATTACAGAGAATTTCGTTCTTATGTTTTTTTTTTGTCGAAGGACCCTTAATATATGGGTCTCAGACTGGTTAACAATTGTTAATGCATGTTCACTGGGAAATTTGATGACTTTTGCAAAAAAAAATTGTGATTACTGATCATTTTTTCTTTCTTTTTTATTTTAAGTTTTACAAGCTGTGTTGTTTTGGACGTTTCATATAAAATTATGACCGTTACAAAATCAGAATTTCAAGAACACGTTTTTTTTTTTCCTCTTTTTCGACAAAAGGTCCAATTCTCCTTGAGGATTATCACTTGGTGGAGAAAATTGCCAATTTTGATAGGGAGCGCATCCCGGAGCGTGTTGTTCATGCCAGGGGTTTTAGTGCTAAAGGCTTCTTTGAAGTCACTCATGACATCTCTGATCTCACCTGCGCTGATTTCCTTCGCGCTCCTGGAGTCCAGACGCCTGTTATGGTCAGATTTTCTACTGTTGTCCATGAGCGCGGCAGTCCTGAAACTCTCAGAGACCTTCGGGGTTTTGCTGTAAAGTTTTACACCAGGGAGGTAACGTCAACATCTACTTTAAAACAAGCTTCTCTTTCATTTTCTTTGTACCTATTCTTTGTGAAGATTATTTTCCGTTAAAAAATGCATAAGTTTCGGCAACAGATGTTTCTGTTCCCGTCCTTCTCCTCCTTCTTACTAGTAGAGTAGTGGTGTCAGCATAAGATAGATCCCAGCATTACATATGTCAATTGTTCAATTGCAGTCATTCTCTAATGACATACTAATTCTGCTTTTCTGCACCTGTCAGGGTAATTTTGATCTGGTGGGCAACGATTTCCCAGTCTTTTTCGTTCGCGATGCCTTGCAGTTCCCTGATTCGATTCATGCCCTCAAACCAAATCCTAAGACACATATTCAGGAATACTGGAGGATACTTGACTTTTTCTCACACTGCCCTGAGAGCTTGCTCACGTTCTTCTTTTTCTTCGATGATGTGGGTGTTCCACAGGACTACAGACACATGGAGGGATTTGGTGTCAACACTTTTACTCTTGTCAGCAAGAGCAGGAAGTCACGCTATGTTAAATTCCACTGGAAGCCAACTTGTGGGGTTAAGTGTTTGTTGGAAGACGAGGCCATAAGGGTCGGTGGATCCAACCACAGTCATGCCAGTCAGGACCTTTATGACTCGATTGCGGCTGGAAACTACCCTGAGTGGAAGCTTTTCATTCAGACAATGGATCCTGCCGACGAAGATAAATTTGACTTTGACCCACTTGATGTGACCACGACTTGGCCTGAAGACATCTTGCCTTTGCAGCCTGTAGGCCGCTTGGTCCTGAACAAAAATATTGATAACTTCTTTGCTGAGAGTGAGCAGCTTGCATTTAACCCTGCTCTTGTTGTTCCTGGCATCTATTATTCAGACGATAAGTTGCTGCAAGGTAGAATTTTCGCCTATTCCGACACTCAAAGGCATCGTCTTGGACCTAATTATCTCCAGCTACCACCAAATGCACCCAAGTGTGCTCATCACAACAATCACCATGAGGGATTCATGAATTTCATGCACAGGGATGAGGAGGTGTGTTTTCTCCCAATCTTTGTCTATGAGCACATGCATCCACTTTCATGCATATGGTCACCTCGAGAACCTCTAGGAAAATGCAAATTGCATATCAGTGCCGTTTCTTTTTCTTTAATCCCTTCTCTTACCGTGTTAGAGTTTTCTTATCATGGCTTAATCAATTTCTAATAATGGTTGTTTAGGTCAATTACTTCCCTTCGAGGTTTGATCCTGTTCGGCCAGCCGAAATGTATCCCATTCCTACTGGAGTATGCACTGGCAAGCGTGAGAAGGTCCGTTTGCATGGTTATCTTCTGTAGCTTTTAGAATATGAAGTGAGTAGTGTGAGATTGAGTCAATTTCAGCAGTCAAACGCATAATTTTAAGTATCTAAAGTTTTAAATCAAACTAATGGCAGCCATTCTGAGCTGATATTTTTGATACTTGGGGTTGTTTTGGGCCGTTTTAAGCTCTTTCATGTGCCAATGAGCTTATTTAGCTGGGATCAATCCTGAGCTAGCACTTTCTGTTTATCATGACAGCGCCTCATTGAGAAAGAGAATAACTTCAAGCCTTCCGGGGAGAGATTTCGTTCCTTCGCACCAGACAGGTATCCTTTCTGTCACGTTCTGTGGCATAGTGAGTGTGATCTGTCGGGTTTTAGATGTATATTTATAATATTCTGACGTAACTTTTCTTTCACCTTTGTTTTTGAATATTTTCAGGCAACAGCGCTTCATTCGCCGTTGGGTTGAGGTCTTGTCTGACCCAAGGGTTACGTATGAAATTCGCAGCATTTGGGTATCATATTTGTCTCAGGTGGAGCTCTTATCTTATGATGTATATGAAAAAACACGCGCACATTGATAGTGTATTTGATCTGATGCTTGGATGTATGGTCACACCCTATTGAATTGGGGTTAAAACCGTAATGAGTTTTCTGCTATATTCTTCTTTTTGCTCATTGTCGAATCTGATTCTGGCATTGCATCCATACATCCGTGCCTTCAGCTTATGTTCAGTTTGACACAGACCAAAAACAGTTTGATATACTGAATACTGTGCATTGGACAGGCTGACAAGTCCCTGGGTCAGAAGGTCGCTTCTCATCTCAATATGAGGCCAGGCTTTTGAACACGCGTACGCTGCTGAGCGCAAAAGCAAGAAAGGAGAGGCAAGGTACCAAAATAACTAAGGGAAAGACGTAGTTGCGTCCGGTTACTGAGTGTGCTTCCTGGTGTGTAATCCATGTATCTGCCACTGCAATAATAACATTTGTCATTGTGTAATATATGTATGTATGCATGTATAATGGTGACGAATGGACACGGCAATAAGGTGTCCTGTGTATGTATATACCGGTGATGAATGGTCATGGCAATAAGGTGGTGTCCTGGTGCGTCATCCATATGTATTTATACATGCCATTTGTAATAAGCACATTTGTCAAATGTGTAATATATGTATCGCAACATCTTCTGTTGTGTGACGCGTTGACTTTCTAGGGATAACTCCGATCATTCATTCCCTTTTTGTCAATTTACTGCTCCGTTACAAAAGGAGGAGCAGAGGTGCAGAGATGGGTGACTGGCACGATTGCAAGCTCGGTAACAGGGAACAGGATCGATTTGGAACGCTCAAATGAACAAACTTTGAGTACCGCATGAATCGATCTTTTTGCAGCTTCTGTTGATTAGTACTGCTCGGTCTGTTTGTGCGTCTTGGTCTCTCCCTCTCGCGCTCTCTCTCTCTCTCTCTCTCTCTCTCTCACTCACTCGCGCTCTCGCTGTCTTTGCCAAAAAAAAAAAAAAGGCAGACACAGGCAATTGTACCCGTGAAAAACTGTTACTCTAAGAAAGACATTGCAAAAGGACTGTTAATTTGAACATTCATCAAGAGAGAGTGGGAGAATTACAATTGCCTGAGCAAAAAATAAAGTTGAATTATTAAGTACAATAGAATCTCGTTTATTTATGCAACCTAATAAATATATATAAATAAATAAATAAATAAATAAATAAATATATATATATATATATATATATAAATAAAACAAGAGTATGTATAGTCAGGTCCCACTAACTTATGTGCTTGCTTTTTTGTTTTCTATATATTGAATTTTAGAATTATAAACAAAGATGGTATGAAAAAAAGACCAGACCAAAATCCAGACGGCCCAAATCCAAAAGTGAGTGAGGGGGATCATTGGTTAAAGACTTAAACAAGGAGAGAGAGAGAGAGAGAGAGAGAGAGAGAGAGAGGGGATTATTTGACCATGTCCAAGCAAGGAGTCCCCCAAATCCTCGCACAAAGGGGACCACCAAGCGTCTTCCAGCTATCATTTCCCGCCGCGATAATACTGCCGCAGTTGCCTCCCTTTTGCGTTTTAGCACCCCAACTACACACCAACACCATCCCCGTTGCTTTAAACTTGAAACTTCCTCCCCAGAACCACCACCACCACGACAGTAACTTATTTTTTTGTAGAAAAGCAAACACCCCCCCCCCCCCCAACAGATATTCAATTTTGTGTGGAGAATTTTCGGATTCTGATTTGTCCGGTTTTTAATTTTCTCCTTTTGTCGGCTCAAATCAGGGCGGCTTTTTTTCGTGGGGTGGGGGGTAGCAGTAAATTGGAATTCCAATAATGATGGAGAGAGCAGAGTCGGGGCAAAAGCTGTACACGCGTATGAGGCTTTGGGAATTTCCAGATCAGTATGTCATTGAACCCACTGATGGATCTTCTGGTTCTCCTTTGTCAGTCAGTCGGATTGATGCTTCCATGAATCTTATTGGTACAAAAGTTGCTTGCTTTAACTCATTTATTTTATTTTATTTTGAACCCCTCCACCCCCCCCCCCCCCAAAAAAAAAACAAAAGAAAAAAGGCTCATTTATTTAGTTATTTATTTGTCTATGGTATTTTATCTTTCCTCATTCGTTAAGCGGTGGAATACAAGCTTATAATGACAATTGGTGTCTTTGGTCGACTAGATGGAGTTCCAGAGTCCAACTCTCTTCGGGTCCCCAAAATTCGGACAATCTTTGGTCTGATCGGGATGCTCAAGCTTGTTGCAGGTAACAACATTGGTAATTTATATATCTTGTTGAACAAAGCAAGGAAGGAAACACCAATTGGAGTTAAAATGGAGTCCCATTTTTCTGCTGTGCCTTTTAGGTTCATACTTGATAGTTCTAGCCGAACGCGAATGTGCTGGATCCTACTTGGGACATCCCATTTTCAAAGTTAAATCATTGAAGATATTTCCTTGCGACCATTCTTTAAAAAATTCCCCTACAGAACAAGTAAATCTCCTTCTATTTACTATTAGCATTTTGCTCTGTGACCAACAAATGATTTCAACCCTGTAATTTTGATCCTTCTTCTTTTTTAATGTTCTAACCGCTGCAGAAAAGGTTAGAAACAGAATTCTCCAGACTGCTTAACATTGCAGAGAGGACTTCTGGCCTGTATTTCTCATATGACACCAATTTAACATTGAGGTGAAGGTTTATTTCACTGCATTTAGTTTTATGAACAGCTGGCAAAACCTCCAGCAGTGACTACAGCCAACTTTTCAAAATTAATGTTTGCTAGTGAAGGCTTAGCTTCAAGATCAATCAGAAAAATTACTATTGTGCATACTGAGGATCACATTGCTTCAACACGGAAGTGTCTGCTCCACCCAGTCGTCATGGATAATGAATGGAGAAATAATGCCAACTATTGGAAACTATCATGACCTCTAAAAAAGTTTTGTTTACTGAACAAAGATCAGGATGCAACTTAACTGTTCAACCATGTAAAAAATCTTCTTAAATATGTTATTTTGAGCATATGTTGCATAAATATAGCAAAAAACCACTGTTTTTAACAGAATATAGAACTAGGTGTTCTTATCCTGCTTTGTGGTTCCATTTGCATTATAATTGTGTTCACAAGTACTTGGGCAATGTCTTTTGTAGCAGTGCACAGCGATTACATGATTTGGGTGATGAATCTAAATTACTTCCTCTATGGAGACAGGTAAGACTTGAAACTTGTTTCCTCTCTCTCTCTCTCTCTCTCTCTCTGTATGTGTTATGTCATTCTGTGTGCTATATATGAAACAAACTAGCTTGACCAAGCTGTTTTCTTCAACTGTGCACTGTGTTGGCCAACATATTTGCTTCTTATGTTAGATCTCCTTTGAATTTCCTGTCTAATGTCTTAAGGCTTAAAGGATATTTACCTGACCAAATTTTTATCACAGGCAGAACCCAGGTTTCTCTGGAACAATTATATGCAGGAAGTACTCATAGAGAACAAGGTTGGGTCTCTTTTATTCATTTACTATTTTTATCAGTGTTTTGGAGTCTATAGTAATGGACTGGTGATAGTTTATCGTTGTCTTTTCTGCAGCTTGATCCATTCCTACTTCCTGTTGTTCAAGGGGATATCCTTTTAAAGTTTTGTTGTCTGACATGAAGATTATTACTTATAGTTTTTGCCTGGCGAGTGCTTCACTTTGAAGTGGTTTCCTATTCAGGTTTATCCTTAACTTGTGATCAGGTTTTCAGAACTTTCAAGCGGCCATTGGGAAAGACATTATTGATGTTACTCTTGTTGCTAGGAGATGCACGAGGAGAAATGGTAACGAAGAATGTTTCATTCATGTCACTTGTCCTAGCATAAATTCTGATCCGTTAAGTCTGTGTTCTTCATCATTTTATTTAGCAAGTGCAATATCAATAATGTGCCATGGGAGGATCTGCTTGCTAATCTTCTTTTTTCATCTAATGTTGTTGATGATGAAATTCAACTCTTGGACAGGCACTCGCATGTGGAGAAGAGGGGCTGATTCTGATGGTTATGTTGCTAATTTTGTGGAAAGTGAGCAAATTGTACAGATGAATGGATTTATGGCTTCATTTGTTCAGGTGACAGTTGAGACACTTCTTCCCTTTGTTTGTAAGTTAGTTTACTTGTGCAGGGGATTTCATTATAGAATTTGTTGCATCATTTATTTGGAAAACCGTTGATGACTGACAATGGACCTGAATGCATAAAGTGGCCCACAACATGACCCAACATTTTATGACTAGTTATTTGCTGAAAATGAGTATTTAACAGGAGTCCGGATCGTGGTGTGAGTATACCATAGTTAGCTTGTGTTATCTATTACTTTGTTTGCTTTTTTGCTTTTCCATAGGTTCGAGGGTCAATTCCATTCCTTTGGGAGCAGATTGTCGATTTGACATATAAACCTAAGTTTGAGATAGTGAGACCTGAGGAAGCGGTGAGTGTCATTTTTTGTTTGCATGGTAATGCTATGCATACACTTGTGGCACCTTGTGTTTTCAGTTGAGTTGCTGATTTACTACACTGTTAACCAGCCTCGAGTGTTGGAGCGGCATTTTCTGGATTTGAGAAAAAAGTATGGGACAGTGTTGGCTGTCGATCTGGTCAACAAGGTGCATACTATCTTTGCATGCAATCAATTTGATGGGTTACATAACATGATTTTCTGCTGCTTTGTGCTTCATAATCTTTTGGACAGACTGTTTAATGAATTCGACATGCTTTTGTACAAGCATGCTTGTCAATTGTCACCCGGTGCATCTCACACATCCATAGTTTTTCCATGTAGCCTGTTCAGTGTGTGCTGTGAGTGTGCAGCTTATGTTTATATATAAGTGATCACATATGTATTAAAACTACTATTTGAGATGTTTGATGCCCATCTATCCTTCACTTATCAGCATGGAAGCGAGGGACGGTTAAGTGAGAAATTTGCCAATGCAATGCAACATGTGATTAGTGATGACGTAAGGTAGAACCTTCATTCATTATAACATGTTGGTTTTTGGGTGCCAAAATGCTTTGCTTTCTAATGCAAAAGAGATTTTTTTTTTTTTTTGTAGATATCTGCACTTTGATTTTCATCAAATCTGTGGGCATGTGCACTTTGAGTGCCTCTCAATCCTTTATGAACAAATTGCAGATTTCCTTGAGAAAAACGGGTATTGTTAATTTGAATACCACTGATTTCTTACACTTGTTTTATTAAAGGACACAATTGGAGTATCTGCTCATGTGAAGGGGAAGAGATTTTCTGCTTAAAGATTTGAATACTAGAAATACGTGTTGCTTTTATAACTTTCCATGTTTGGCAGGTACCTTTTGATGAATGAAAAGGGTGAGAAAATGAAAGAGCAAACTGGAGTTGTAAGGACCAATTGTATTGATTGCTTGGACCGTACAAATGTTACCCAGGTAGGTTAATTTCAACTAGGCATTTAATATTCCACCCATTGTTCTTGGCAATCAAAGAAGGATATGTGCAAATTAAAGTCTGATTTTTTGTGTTCTATGATGTTGGATTGTTGCCTGTCCTCTTTGATTTTATATGGATGCATCCATTTGTTTTAGGGTCTAGTAGAAATATAAAAGCCCACTGGAAGTTGATCAATTCTATATATATCATCAGATTTTAGCTCATCTAAAATTTTCTGCCTCTTCTTTCTGGTTCCTCTTTTGTTTCACTATTCTGTATTTTCTGAATCATTGGCTCCTCATAATTACCAAGTTCTGATTGCAGAGCATGATAGGTCGAAGAATGTTAGAACTCCAACTTAGGAGGATTGGTGTTTTCCATGCTGATGAGACAATTAGCTCACATCCAAATCTTGATGAAAGTTTCAAAATATGTCAGTGTTTGTAGTTTATGTTTACTTTCAAATGAAAGTGGCTTCCTGGCAATGCTTTCTTACAGTTAATATAAGTGTTCTGGTGTCCTTTTTTATATTCAGTGTGGGCTAATCATGGGGATGAAATAAGCATTCAATATTCAGGCACTCCTGCTTTAAAGGGGGATTTTGTAAGGTACATTTCTTCATGCAACTGCTTCTAAGTTTTATTTGCTGAGACTTCAAGTGATTAAAATTGTTTAATGGAATCTACTAGTGACATTCATTCCTACATGTACACTGCAATGTATGCAATCCTGACTCCACAGTGATATACTTCATGTTAGTTTGTGCATTTAATCCAACTTGGACAGTCTCAAGCAGCTGTCGAACACGATAAATCACTTTTATGCCACTGATATACTTTAGCGTACATATATCCTTCTCTTCTGTTGAATTGCAGATGTGGTCAGCGTACACCACAAGGGATCCTTAAAGATGGCTGGAATGCTCTTGTCCGCTATTATTTGAATAACTTCTGTGATGGAACAAAACAGGTTGACATCCTTCACTTCCTGATTTGGACATGGATATACAAAGCATCAAATTAGCATATGGAGGATTGATAGTTAGTATCATTTGTTAGCTTGTTTTCTCTTTTGGTGCCCACAGTGCTAGAATTTCTGGTGTCATCCATCAGTTGGTGACTACTCATAATTTTTTCTTTGACATGCATTCTACCAACTTGCTTGGCATGTGTTTTTATTCATTAGTTTCTTTCTTTTTACACAAAATCTTTAACTTGCTTTAGACAAATTTATAATCTTGCTTGTGTTTCTTCTCCATATTATTGTTCTTTTATGAAAAATCTATCCATTAAACACAAATTTTCAATCTTTGATGTAGAGTTGTCTCTTCATTTTCTACAAATGGATACTGACTTGCGCTTTTGTCCATCTCCTGGTGGTTTGCATGTGAAGGATGCAATTGATATCTTACAAGGCCATTACATTGTAGCAGTTAGCCGTGATATGACCCCTCCATCTCCACCAGGAGGCCTTGAGAGTGTAGCTGTGAGTACAAATCTTATATTTTTTATGGCAAAAAATTCTAGGGCTAAATATCATTTCTGGTAAAGTCTACAAAACAGAAGAGCATGCAAGTTTGATGTGTCATCCTTCATTGTTGAGAATGGCATAATCCTTCTTTTTTTTCTTTTTTTTTTACTGTACCTCAAATTGGTGATGAGTCTTAGCAATAACCGCATTTTGATTAAAATGGTTTCTGAAACTTGTTGTTGGCTGTTTTAAGCCCATGAGTTGATTGTGAGCATATATAAGGCACCCGGCCTTTGCAATTTTAGCTGAATATATGTGTGTACATTACTTACTTTTAGACTAAGACATAGCTCGTTTTGCAGTCTTTTTGGCTGGCTTTATCATTGGTTTTGATCGGCTTCCTTTTTGCCATGGTGTCACTTAGGCAAGGTGAGTTTACTGATGCTAATTTAAAGTGGAGCAAATTACCATTCGTAGGGGTAGGGGACTGCAAGGTTGAGAATCAACTCTACCTTATTCATTTATCAGTAAGCCCATTGAATGAAAAACGCAGCTGCTGTAAAACTGGGCATTAAATAACAAAATCTTTAAAACCTCTTCCATATTACCCATTTTTCAGAATCCCATATCAATATCAAGACGAGCCATTCTAGGATAACAAGAGATGAATTAGCTTTTCTGTCTCTGCAATTTTGTTGTCTGGATTAGAATGATGCATGACAAATTTCTCCTTTTTTTTGTTTTTTTTTTGGGGTATCCGTCTCAAATGCAGGTCGTTATGATTTTCGGCACTTATTCTTCTCGGTTATGTGGGCAAGCCTAAGTGTAGCTATTTCAGCCTTTGTGAGGGCCAATGGACGGATATTCTGCAACAGGCCTCGTTTGAATAAACCTCGATCTTGATTCTAGGCTCACAATTCTCAGGCGAAACACGAACTTCGTGCCAAGTTCCCAGCTTACTGCTTATTTTCAAACTTTTCGTACAAATTTTGGTTTCTTGTAGTCCACTTGGTTTGTAATGTTTGACCAATAATATCTTATGGTCGATGACACCCGTTGGGGCATTTGCCTGGCTATGATGCCCACGCCTTTTTACTTAATTTTTTCTCTGTAAATTGTGTAGATTTTCCAATGCCATGTTCAGGAGAAAAAAACTACTTTTACCGCTATTGTTATGCCTGTCGTTTGCCACTCCAACCCTTTTGTGTTGAGAGGCTGCCATCGGCAAAATTGTTGGTGGTGTTGCCCTGTCGTCTTAAAGAGTTCCGTCAAATTCGAAACGATTAATTGAAAGTTTATTCATTATTAGCGGGACCTTATTTCTGTGGCCTTCTTGCGTTGTACATTGCCAACTATGGAATTGCGAATTATTTACCTTTTTTGCAGGACTATTTGTCGCCAATAAGAACTGTTGTCTCATTGTGAAAGATTCCACGGATATGCTGGGTTCGAACATTGTTGGCTATAATTACAATTGCCAGCCATGATTTGATCCGTCGGGGGAAAAAGAACATTGGGTGTGTGCATTATTTGTCCGCGAGGAGCAAAGCAAGTAGAGGCGAAAGCGTTCACAATATTCGTTAAGCCTGAACAACGTAAAATGGACGTCGAAGGTCAATTATTGATCAGGATCTGGATTCTGCATTTGGCAAATAAAAGTCAAATTCGATATTGCAGAGACAACTGCAAGGCCTGGGATATCCAACAGGGAAGATGCCAATGTTGCCATGCACAGACATGAAGTCACCTGTACCTCCCACCACAGGAGATAAAAAAGCAACTAAATGGAGAATCCTCGACAATAAGATTTTTTTGGATAGGTTTAAGTATAATTTTTTTTTTAAGTTGCGAACTTGGGAACACTTTATTAATTTAAGTTGCCAAATTTAGGTTGTGAACATTTAAACTGTTAACAAAGACGACTAATCCCACGGCACTTCGAGTATCAGAAGCTCAATGTTAAGGTTTATACACTACGACCTCTTTAAATGTTTGCAACGTGTCCTCGTAGCTTTGCTAATCACGCTAATTTATTGGCCTCAATGAAATCCCACGTTAGAATTGGAAAATTCATAAACACCACATATATATTTTATATATATATATGTATATATATATATGAATTTTACCCCACAAGCCATCTTTCCCTCAAAAAAAAAAAAACAACTGATCATAAATGCTATTAAGAATTTCGGGTGCTGCCCTGATTCACTCCGCTCTGTCCATCCTTCTGTTAGTGTTAGCTCTGGGTTCGGATCAAGTCTTGCAAAATCGAGATTTCATTAAATAAAAAAATAATAAAAATAAAAAATAGGATATTAAGGATTACATAACCGTGTCTACTGGTTCAGGATGAACGTTTAACTTTCACCTAACTACAAGTAAATTTTAAATTTTATTAACAATAGATCAGAAAACTGCCTGTGAACTAACTTATAAGTAATTTCCGAATTAATAATCCAGCCCTGTGGCCATCCCCTTCTTCTAGGTTCACTTTCTTTGCATACCTCCGATTTCTGTCCGTTATGAAGGCGAATAGGACTCCTAGACAGAACGTGAAACATACATCTTCTCATGAAATCAACCAAACTCCCAAATAGCACACCTTCACCGTTACCGCTACGTTTTTCCGTTTCATTTCAGATCCAAAATGCACAGTCAAAGTGGCCTGTGTAATAGACATGGGAATTAGTCTGCTGGAAGTGCATTCCTTGTGTCTCTGCAAAGAGTTGATAAGCAAAAGCCATCCGGATACACGGGGTCTCAAAAATTATTTGTAAAGTAAAAGGAAGAACAAGCTAAATGATGAAATACTACCAACGGCCAGAGATGCTTTCACAACTAACCCTACTTCTTGTTCTCCACACTAACATAAATAACCATATAAAGCAAGTTGGTCGGTAAGACATTTGGCTCTATCTCGAAAGCCAGTTTTGGCTCCAGGTCTCACAATTAAAGGAAGAACAACTTCAGTAAGTCAAACAGTTTCACAGAAATAAACATCTATTTCGGTTTTCTCGGTAGTTAATGGACTGATCAACTAAGATCGATGCACGTACAAGAAGAGAGATGAAAAGACATACATGTAACAACAAGAAACTCAAGTGAAGGCGAGGGATAAGGTAAACAACGTCAGGATCTTAGAAAAGTGCCATCATCGAAGGAACATGCACAACCGAAGCACAAAAAATAAAATAAAAAATAAAAGCGGTCACAGAAATCAATTTCAAGAACTTGGCAAGTACGGATACCGACCCTCGATCTAAAATATACTTAACGACAAGGCAAAAACGTTGTAACGCAGCGGACATAACGTGCATATTTACAAGGAGATGGTGGGGTGCGGCCCGGCGCCCCCCGGGGGGGGGGGCGGTGAACGAAATTCTGAATCAATCTTAAGTTAAACATGCAATGCAAGGAAATTTATTATTCGGTTAGGGCCAGCAGAAACTAACAATAAAGACCAAAACTTCTCAGAATTGCAAAAAACCAAAAGTGACTAAAAAATTGAGTCGAATGAAGCTGAGTCTATTGAGATAAAAGATCGAGAAAAAGACTGTGTAAGACATTGAAACGCATAGAGCCAAGAGGAAAGAAAATAAGGGTGGGTTACCTATGATCTCTCAGAATTTTAGTGACCACAAGCGCGACGAGAGAGAGAGAGCGAGAGAGAGAAGACAAGACAGAAAAGAGACGTACACAACACACAACACCGCGAAAACAAAAACAAAGAGGAGGAAAGGATAAAAAGGAGATGCAGTTTCGTCGATTTTGTTTTGTTTTTTTACTTTTTCGGGGGCGGCGGGGGGTGGGGGGGGGGAACTTTAGTTAGCTCTCCCTCTGTTGTGGCTGGTGCGGGCGGGAAATTTCTAATTAGGAGGCCCAATTGATTGCGTCGACCAATCAATCGGTTGGTCGATCGATTATACATACATTGGCCTTTTACCCATTCAAATCTCAATCTCTGGTAGGTTGCACATGCGCCCCCCCCCCCCGGTGATACGAGTTTATCCAATCAAAATCCTTTTACTACCAATGTTCACAAACAACAACACCAACGCCGAATCATCTCATTGATTCTCCATATTTTTAATGCATACTGGTAACCCACGTACAAGCAGCCATACATTTTATAATGGAATGGAATAATCAACAAGAAAGCAGTCACCCACATCAAAATGTACAAGAAAGATTGGTCATATCCTTAATTACAAGTTCAACAAAACTAAGAGTCAAGACCACAACGGCATACTTCTCTTTTTCTTTTATTGTTTTTTTTTTTCTTTCTTTGATCACATCACTCTTGCAGGACTCCTTTGTGATTGTCAATGGTCTCTACCTACCTCACTGTCATATGTGGACAAGCATCATGCAGCCTTGGAACGAAGTGGAGAACGATTACGAGCTCGTTGCTGGTGGTCCCTACGATGGCTTGTAGAAGAAGAATGTGCGGAACCGGAAGGACTTTTGCTGCCCTCCGGTGTATCCTTCATCATCTCTATCTGTTTTAAAACCTCCACCACTTCCTTCATATTGGGGCGGCTTCTAGGATCTCGTTCTAGGCATCTTAAAGTAATCTTTGCGGCTTTTAACATTGCCTTGGGCGAGCATTGGCCATCCATCCTTTTGTCCCAAATTGTCTTCAGCATTTTTTTATGTGACAGACTTGGCTTTAACCAATCAACCAAATTTTGCTGCCCATCAGGCCGCCTCCTATCAAATGCCCTTGAACCAGTCATCATTTCAAGCAGCACCACGCCAAAGCCATACACATCGCTCTTCACGTATAAATGACCTGATTACTTCAAACAAAGAGACCAGTTAGATTATGTATGATATGATGAAAAGGTAGCCATTAACCACAAGTTTGTAAGCATAACCGAGCAGCATCTTTAAACAGAGTTAAGCTACATTAGAGCTTTATTGATATACCTTGTTATCCATTCCTGCCTCACAGATGGGTCATTAGGGTCAACATATAATAAGATGAATTTAAGAGAAATTACAACAAGATTCTCTCATCTTTAATTGAGTGATCTAATGGCAATTTCAAATTCATACGGAGCATATCAAATTTTTGGGCTTTTCCGAGACATTACTACCTGTAGCTATGTATTCTGGAGCAGCATAACCAAATGTACCCATCACCTCTGTGGTCACATGTGAATTTCCCCCTGAAGGACCCGGTTTTGCTAAACCAAAATCTGATATTTTTGCATTATAGTTCTGAAACAAAGTAAAAGGAGACAGATGGTTAAAAAGAAAAAGACAAAAAAGCAAAAAGAGACAAAAAATAAAATGTTTAGAAGTTGAAGGTGAAATTAATCATAAGCCATCAATGCTTGGACCTTAATAAGGTAAAAGAGTGCTGTTCAAATTTTGTTTCCTCCAACTCGTACCATTAAAAGGACTCTACTAACGGGGGAGATGGTCTTTTCCATGCTCTCAAGTGCTAAGAGAAAAAATAACACAAAATCCTTGCAATGATATTCAATATTGTGTTAGTTATCAGTTAGTAAAGGGCAATCCTTTGTGACTTTCAGCATAACGTCATGTTTAGAATTCCTGAAGTAACCAATCAACGATACTTTTTGTCCCCAAATATTACAGTTATCAAAATTTAGCATTGCACTCCATTTGTTGCTCTAACAGAAAAAAATGAATGGAAAATTACGATCACAAAGCTGATTACTATTGCATGGTAGGCTACTAAGTTTCTGTTTGGTAGAAAGGCAAATGGAGACAAGTATGATAAATTAAGCAGATGGATTATCCGGGAACTAACCTCATCAAGAAGTATGTTTGAGGCCTTGAAATCTCTATAAATGATCTGCTTCTCTGAAGCATGAAGAAAAGCCAGACCTTGGGCAGCTCCAATGGCTATCTTGAGCCGCAAGTCCCAAGACAATGGTTCAATGGTGGGTATCCCTGAACAAATAATCCAAAAATCAATTTAATTTGTTCCCTTGTTACCTTTTTTTTTTTTTTTTTCTTGCCATTGCGTCAATTCTTACTTGGAAAAAGATGATTTTCTAGGCTCCCTTTATGCATGAATTCATAGACAAGGAGTAGCTCCCTGTCCTCCCAGCAGTATCCTAGCAACTTAACCAGATTGGGGTGCGATAGCCTTCCCAGAAAATGCACCTCTGACTACATTAGCAAACAAAAAAAATGAAATGAATAGTAGCATCAGTAAGAACTCAGAGAGGCTCAATTATGTTGATCCATGCGCTATGTTTGCTAAGAATAAGCAATTAGAGTCAGAAAGAAGAGCATGAAGGGAATATGAGAGCAAAAATGATCTATTTTCATTCTTTTTTCATTCCCTTTCCTTCCTAACAAAGAAAACGATGGAAACTCTTCCAGCAAGCATTGGTGCCTCAAAGCTCACCGCGGTAATGATTGACCTTATGGGAGTGGCACCATCAATTTGTTAGCAAATCAAGTTTCCAGTCAAGAGGGGCGTGATAAAAGTCATGTGAGATGGGAACCACTTTGAAACAATAATTGAATTCATCACCAGCCAAAATTCTCATTCTTTCTCCTCTCTCGTTGCCACAAACTCAAAAAAAAATCAGGATTTTTCTGTTTCTTGATGAATAATAATAATAGAGTTGAAAATACACCCAAAAAAAAAGAAAAGAAAAAGAAATCCTACTACCTGCCATTCATTAAATCCCTGAAAGCTTTCAGGGTTCAATTTCTTGATGGCCATAATCATCCCAGACCCAAACTTGGAAGGCGCAACACTCTTCTCGTCTATCCAACCTCTGTATACTTTTCCAAAACCACCCTCACCCAATAAGGTGTCTTCTCTGAAATTCTTAGTAGCGGCCTTTAAATCCGCAAAAGCAAAAACCTTTAAGCAAGGCACCTCCAGTATGTCCCCATTTGGATTTATGCTCTCATCTCCTTCGCTCACCGCCTCTGAGAATTGACTTTTACCTCCGCCACTGCTGCTTGTAGCTGACAAAACCGTTGGCTTATTGTTGTAATGGTGACATGATGTCCCTGATTTGTACCAAAAATTTCAGAAAAAAAAAAAAAAACCAAAGTTCAAGAAGAGCAAAAGTGTAAAAATCTGGCAGACCCAGAAGGAACAAGAGTGAAAAGGGATACCTGAATTTGAGCGATTACTGTTGGAGATGAAATTATGACTAGGATCATTTGAAGGAGATCCTGATCGCAGGCAATTGCCCATGTTATCCTTTTTTGTTGTGTGGGTGTGTGTGTGTGCGGGTGTTTGTCCGTTTAACTAAGATTGTATAGATAGGTCACCAAAACATCATGAAAGCGTTGGTCCCAAAGATATCTAATAGAGGGGTCAATTAGGCCGCAGAATGTGGCATATATATATACATTCACACACATAAGTCTTGGAGGCAAAGACTGAGAAGGAACCAAGAAAGAGGGATTGAGGACTTGCTGACGATGACCAGAGTCTCTCCACATCTCTGTTCCTGATTTTTTTTTTTTTTTTTTGGGTGAGGGGTGGGGTAGGGTGGACGCATTCAAAGACTATAGCAAAGGCCAAACCCTTTCGCTTTCTTTTCATCGTAATTGCTACGAACATGCGCATCCTTGTTTGGGTAATCTTTCGTATGTATCCTCTGTTCAAACCATTATTTAATTCCTATAGTATTATTATGGCATGGCATTGCAGGGGTGGGTTTTTTTTTTTTTTTTTGGTTTTTTGGGTTAAAAAAAGGTACGGAGTTTACCAACATATAAACTGCAGCAGGCTGCAGTTAAAGCGTAGTGAACTGCTGTTGTCACATTGCAGTGAAACAGTTCAACTTCAACGGCCACATTCTGTTTTGGATTTGTGCTCGTAATCCTATGAGTAGGGTGCTATACTCGCAAAGGAAAAGAGAGAAACTAAAAGTAATGGAAATTGGCTGGCCTATAGCTGCAAATGAATTGAAGAGAAGAGACCCTAACAAAGTTTAATACATCACATAGAATTAATCGATCGGACAGTTGACCTCATAAGTTAGTGCCGCCTTAGCGGTCGCCACGTGATGTCCATGTCCAAGAAAGCAATTGGACTGGTAGATTGCTTGGCCAACAAGACCCTTACACCAGCCGACGAGCATTACTACTGGTAGTACATTCACCAAAAGTTAATGTTTTGGGGAAGCGGGTTTTGGGGGGGGGGGGGAGAGGGCTTGTGGTTGCGTTTGGAACTCAGCAATCAAAGCATAATTAACCTATACAAGAGTTCAAACTGTTGAGAAAAGAAACACAATTATCCGCATCCCATAATAGCATCAACTCCCCCTAACTCGTTCCCATTGCATTTCTAAAATTCTCGCGGCTGCAGAAAATGTAAGGTTAAAGAAGGGATTCTCTCTCTCTCTCTCGATCTCCCTCGACGCATATATATATATATATATATATATAGAGAGAGAGAGAGAGAGAGAGAGAGCAATGAATTGCATTTAAGGCAACAAGAACTGCTATGTTAAGCTCCGAAAACAATTGAAATACTTTATATTAGATCGTCGTCATCATCATGTAACGGCAACAAGAAATCAAGATGGATCACATATGTATAACAAAATGTAAAGGCAACAGAATAAAATTTAGAAGCGCGCATCTGCTCATAGGAACTGGATTTGCAATCTTCCAACCCCTTGCTTTCGATTGTCTTGAGTTTTTTCTCGACGGAGGAGGGTGTCTCAAATCAAAAGACCCTTGGTTTCAAATACCCCTAGCTCTGTGCCTCCTTTTGAAAACGTCTTGCCTAAACTTTTTGGTCTCACTTTGTATTTCCATGGACGGTGTCCTCTCTATTGTCTCCTTTTCCCACTCCAACATCCTTTGCCTCTTCGCCACTGCCACGACAACATCCTCATTGTCCTGCTTTTGCCGCTCCGCTTCTTCCTACACAATTTTTTCTTCTGTCAAAAAACCTGTGACCATATTTCTTGCACGGACGTAAACAACTAAACATGGACGCATGTCAACAGCAATTGTATGATTACATTGAGCATGACAAAGTGGCTCTGGACGCTCTTCCTCACATTATTTCAATGTCCGAACTCATAGGCTAATGTGCTCGTTCCGATTAATTTTAACTTAAAATGTGAAAAGGCAGTAACCCACGTAGCTTGTACACTAAATTCAGAAGATAGGAATTTGGAGGCCAAGCTTCCATTATGCTCTCGCGCTGCAAATTTAATATGCTAAAAAAGGTGAACGAACCTGGAGATTTTGAATAAGGCTGTCAAGGGACTTAATCTTTCTGTGTGGCCAACGAGGAATGCCGAGCTCCCTGCACTTTCTCTTCAGTACAGTCAGTCCAATTTTCAAGTTTCTTGAGGCTTCCACGATCGGCAGATCAAAGTATTTAGCAACATCTTCTAAAGCAATTCTAGCAATGTCTTGGGTGGCTGCTCTTTTTTTCTGCTTTCCTACATGGCCTGCACTTTTATTCCAGTCTATAGGACATTAGCATTTAGCGATAGAAAGAACGCATGCCTTCTATACCATGCATAAGGAAGATCAGAACCTGGTCCATTATCTTTAATTTGTTTACCATCGGATTGTTCAAACATAGCAACTGAATAAGGAAGATAAGAAAGATCCTGATCCAATACAGGCTGACTTCTGTTAGGTCGGCGGCAGTCATCCCTGCTTCCTCCGCACATTTCATTCGATGCAAATCGAGATGGCTCTTGGTCTTCTGCGGCTCTGCAGCTCAACTCAAAAATCGATTGCAGATCATTTGACAGAATCGGTATTGACTTCAGCTTCGAGTTTCTGAACATCAAGTCGGGTTATTATTAACAGAAAGAAGTAAGAGGCATATAAGATACTACTTTTGAACAGGTAAAGTCTGTATTCCTGTCCCTGAAGGGGTTGTGTCTCTGAAGTAATGGTTTACGTTCAACCTATTTTGCAACTGAAGATTCTTTTAAAAAATAACTTACATTGGCTCAAGCTGGTTCCTCAACACTACAATCTTCTAAACAAGACTAAGGCTATGTACATTTTGACCCTTCCTCAATTCCATCCGCCAATAAAAATGTGCAAAATAAAGATCTTGTAAGCCAAAATTGTCGAGTAACATATGCTTACAAGATGTTGATTGCTGTTGCTACTACTACAAAAACAAAGTTCTCTTCTTCAACGGCTTTATTAGACAGTTGCTTAAATCAATAGATTCATCAATATTAAACCTGCCTTCGCCAAATGATGAAGGCAAGCCTTTTAAGGACTAAGGAGTATACATGAACAACAACCTAGATACAATTGAAAAAAATAAAAAAAGAATGAGCGAAAAGGGGTACCCTTGAATTGAAAGTGGAGGAGGAAAAATAGGACTTAAGGGAGAATGATTATGGGCACGAAATGCAAATATGCAATGCCAGAAACCGATCACTTGCCCTTCACACATCTCCAAAACCCGAGAACTCGGGAATCTAAGAAATGGGGTGGTGGGCATCTCAACGTATGGACCGTTCACACAGAAGAGAAACTCCCTCTCAACTTGTCTTAAGCTCCCATCCTTCAATTTGTACACATGAAAGCTCCTGATCAGGTCTTCAGACCATATCAAGAAAAGTGAAAAAAAGAAAAACATCAAGTGATCAAAGCCAAGCTGAGATTAAGCAATTAATCTTAGCTTGCCATAAAAATTCCTTTTTTGCATGAATTAAATTTAAAAAGAAAAAAAAAAGAGAGAGACAACGACTTGGGATAATAGCATGAGGAGACTGAGAGAGCAGCCAGTACCTCTATTAAGGGTGTTCTCAAAGACTAATAGAGATCCTAAGGAATAGTCTCGACGAAAGTCCATTGAGATGGTGATGATGATGACGGTGGCAGTCAAACAGAGATGACCATCAGAGTTAGAGGGAATATAGTGAAGATAAAGAAAGTTGGACGGATGGAAGTGAACAAAAGACAAAGGCTTGCATGATGTTTCAGATGGTTTGGATTCACCCAAATAGGAATGAAGCTTACCGCCTACTGCTAATGAAGAGCCATTTCTGGGTTTCTGTAGTTTCACCTTTCTCTGAGCTTATTTGTGAAAAACTTACTAAATAACTTCTTAATCTGCAGCAAACTAAAATGCCAGACACATAGCACTATCTATATTCTATAAGAATTCCCTAAAAAGAAAAGAAAAAAAAAAAAGGAGGAGGGGGGTTTATTTCTTCTCGTAAAGTATTTGACTGTACGGGGTTTATTCTTTTGCTATGTTATGCTAACAATACGTTGAATTGACTGCTAATGGGATAGACTTAAATTTATTAAGCTAACAATATATTTGACCATTTGGGTATCACACCTGGATTTAATCATAAATGCTTTTAGATTTGGGAGTGGGTGAAACGGTCCTCGTGAAAGCAAAATGAACAAATTTGCGGAATTTTTTGAACTTAAAAGATCAATTTAATTCAGAATAGATGCATGCAGTGGAAGAAGGAGCACGGAATTTCGTTTTGTGGGGCCCAATTGGCAGAGCATGGAATCTGAGGTCCAACGTCTTTGCCTTGTAAGCATGACGTCAGAGCATTGCAACCTGACACCCGCGCCCGCGAGCGCGCAGACGCACACAGAGTTAAAAAATAGTGCTTTTGATTGGAAAAAATAAAATAAAGGTCAAGGGGTATGTTTCTTTAAATTTTTCTTTACTATAAACCAGTAGGAAATTCCTAGTAAAATTATGAAAGTATGGGTAGCATAACTCCTTCCACCTTAAAATTGTTCAGAGACTTGAGGTTGTCCTTCGCTTGTTTGACTGCGCAGATTGAAGTCTGTGGCATAGATTTCGTGGTGGGGGTGCCAGTAAACAGGATGATAACTGATCAGTACGATGCGGAAAGGAAAAGTGTCAAAGCAGGTACGATGGCAGGGGATGAAATGAGAGAGAGAGAGAGAGAGAGGCGGGGGGGAGCTTTGGCGTTTAGTCACGCCAAAAAGTATCAAAGCCTCGCCCCATGTGTTGCCAAAAAGTAGACAAGTTGTAACTACAAAGAAATGAAGCACACTAACAAGCGGGTGTGGCACTCGGCTGCTTGCCCGAAGTACCCTAATTTACGTGTCTTGGAACTCTGGAAATTGTTATCTTTTTCCTTTGTTTGTTTGTTTGTTTCTCCCACTCTTTTTTTTTTTATTTTATATATATCCCCCCGTGAGAGAGAATTGAGACTATCTGATTATATTCATCCATCCAAATATTAAGGATTTATTTATTTATTTTGGGGTTTCATGGGTGTATTGTGACCTTTATTCTGAAAATAACCATTAAGATTTTTTTTTTTTTTTTTTTGAAGTATTAGCAAATAATTGTGAGGTTACATTTCAACCCCATACGTACCCAAACGAAAACCAAAAAACAAAATAAAATAAAATAAAATCTCCTCCTCCTCCCCTTACTTGCTTCCAAGATCAGCAAACTGTTAAAAAGAGTGATTAAGCACCGACTGAGAGCTGGTTTCCACGAGAACTCATCGGCCGGCCACCATTAGCCCACTTAATACCCAACTTATCCTAAACCGAAGCATCTGGTCAGGAGGAAGTTCGACGATCCTGCTTTGTAGGAAAGAAAGTGATGCGTCCCCGGAAAGCTACTACTTTAAGTCTCTTAGACTGAGCCCTCTGTCATCTTCAGAATTCTCAGTCAAGTTTGCCTCTGGAGAAAAAAAAAAAAAAAAAAAAAAAAAGAGCATCATCCGGATACATCTTCTGTCAGGTAGAAGCATGATATCAGGTTCTATTCAGCACAAGCAAAAATACAACAGAGCCATGTGCATAGATATCAAATACCCTTACGGCTGCATCTGAACTATCGCTGTAGTTCATATTTTCCACCAGGCATCGAAGTGAAGCCGATTGAATCAAACTGATCCAATGATATGACAAGAAACACCAACTGTCAAACCAACATTGATATGAAGGTTTGCAAATCCATTAAAAGGAAAAAGGGATAAACCACAACAATGCTCGTACACTTCACCCAAAGCCTAGGCTTCATGACTTTGGAACAAGTTTTACTCATACCATCAAAACGTAAGATCAATAGACTACATTTCCCTCAGGATGTTCTATCACGTTTGCTGAGATATATTAAAAGTCGTCCATAGATACAAACAGCATGTCCGCTGGACAGTGAAAGAGGAGATGTATACCATGCTTAGCTCCTGAATATACAATGCACTCCAGAGTAGCGTGGGTTTGACTTCTTCTGTGTTACCGCCTGTGACCGTGGAGCTACTTTCAGGGTTCACATGATCGGGAAAAAATGAATTGTGCATTCACGGCTGCATTTAATAGCTGCTTCCCCTGATTGACGTCATCACACAAAACTGAGAGGTACAACACAAACCTGGAAAAAGGGAAGAAAAAGAAAAGACACAAAAAGTTACTATTTTCAGTGTCAAGAGAACCAGATACCAGCTCTAAGAAGAGGAATCCAAGGGTCCATTCTTATCATTCTAGTACTGAAGAATTTAGCTTTCATATCATGGTGTTCATGTGCTAGCGCTCATCTGGTTCTTGAATTGCCCGCCTAAGAATTCAAAGAATTCACACAGCAAACAGATAAAAAAGAATTCCTCGTACCATTCTCAGCTCAAATTCCGTAGAAAAGGTATCAAGTAGATGCAGAATCTCCCAGACTACATTTGATTAGTACCCAAACAACCTACAGAAAGTACAAAGAAAAAATGGAACAAAAATAAATAAATAAACAGCATACAACAATATTCTGCCCCACAAAATAAATATACATGCCTGGAGGACAAACAACTATATTGCTTCCTATCTGGAGAGCTCGAATTGATGCAACTTGCTCAGGGTACAAGCTAAGGAAAAGAAAAATAGTCAATGTCTTATTCTTCATTTTTTAATCTGAAAAATAAAGTAAATAACAAGTTGTATTACACTGGGGTGGATAGACAACCAACAGATTTGGCATATCTGACTTCAAGGAAGTTCCTGTAATACATATGCCCCCTAGCCACCTTCCCTTTAACATCACTTGTACACAGAAATTGTAAGCTGTGATAGGGAGTCTAACTGTGATGGCATGGCAAAGGACGAATCAAGAATCAGCTTCTGGCTAAATAACTCCTGACCAGAAGCCAATCTTACACCTTTGTAGCACCTGCTATCCTGAAAAAATTTGAAGAAAAAATTTAGCTCATTTGCTCCTCATAAACAACCATATTGATACACAACCACCCATACAAAAGTCTGTTTTATCCCCTTCTTCATTAGCAAAGCAACCACTGGCATTCACAAAACCTTCATGTCAGCCAGATGAACAAATTATCTTGACAAACCCACAACAGGATAGTTTCATTTTATAAAAAAACTTGCAAAAACTATGCAGTAAAATTATGTGCAAGGTAGATGTCAATGGTACACAATCTGGTAGTGCAAATTAACATAGTCCTGCAACTGAAGGTATGGTCCGTCTCCTGGTTGAACAGAGAACTGTGGCATCACGGCTATTTTGGTTCCTGGATACACTTCAAAGGTAGATGTGAATGCCATGACAATCTGGTAGTGCAAATTGAGTAACATAGTCCTGCAACTGAAGGCATGGTCCTTCTCCTGGATGAATGCCATGCCCTAAAAGGGGTGAAAAGTACTAACCTGCCAACTGAAGATTGGCACAGAGCCAAGCGATCTATGCCATCTCTTGTCTGGAGTATGTGTTTGCAAACCCCTCCCTTTTCTTGATCATAATCTTCCAAGGCTATATAGCATATAAGATAATCCTGCAGGAACGTAAAGCTTTAGTCACCAAAGTGGAGTATGGAAGTTATATGTAATAGCAAAATCGCAACAAAGAGAAAGACTTATCACTATCAGAGGGACTAAGTGAAACCAGAAAGTCCACTAATCACCAGTAAGGTTTAGAATAAAAGAAGAAAAAAGGCACAGGAATTTTTGTAAAATGAGGAACTCTCACTAAAAGATAGCAGAGAGGCTACAGCAGTCGGTACGATTTAATCTTGGGAGGCAACAGCATTTTAGTCAACAACTCAACAAAGGAACTCTCCAAATCCTCCTCAGAAATCCTGGCATTCCCTTTTTTTTCTTCTACTTATTATCTTGATGGCCATGATCCTCAAGGCCGGAAGACGCGGAACTTGCGGCGGCCAAGTGGCCCTGGACAAGTTTAAAGAACCTCATCAACTGATTCTTGTCCATCAAACTCAAGCTCTTGTCTTTGACTATTGCCACCCTGGAATCGGCCACGCTCCACAGTTTCCCATTGTCGTCGCCCACCAAGCTAGCGTCAATGCTCTTGAATTCCACGAACTGACTGGCCCCAGATTTTTACAGGAGGTCGATCAACTTGTCGGTGCAAAATAGAACTCTAGGTCCAGATACCTCCAAGTTGAATTCTCGGGCGTCTTCTTCAAGGAGGTTTTTTTTTTTTTGGTGGGGCGGGAGGGATATGGAAAACTCGATGCCTGAATAGAGCGGCCAGTTGGCGAGTTCGACAAAGAAGTAATCGGGGCTGTCATTGTTGTTGGCGGAGGCCGTAGTATACGAGGGTGCTGGAGAGGGAGTAGAAGAATTGGAATAAAGGAAGAAGGTAAGTTCAGGGAGACAAAGAGAGGAGAAATGGGAGCCGTAAAAGGGGTTTGGGTCAAGATGCAGGAAGGATTTGCCGACGGTGGAGGCGGCAGCGGCGATGATGGAGTGGGTGAGGCCGGTGCCGACGATGATGAGACCGAAGGTGTTGGGATCAATTGGGGGACACGGTGGAGGTTCGTTCAAGGCTTTGGATGGGATTGATGCCGAGGCTATAATTTTGTGGCCGATGGTTGCGTCGAGGAATTAGATCAAATCAAAATCATACTAGAGATGAGGCAAAGGCCATTTGGATTCAGCTGAATCCAACCAGACCAGACGACAAACTTACTGAAACATTGCGCTCCCATGTTTGTTTCGAAGCAGAAGCCATAAGATTCATTCATACTAAATGTAAGTAGAAGCCATAGAAACAGTGAGGAGCGATTAATGATTAATGATTTGGCCCGCCTGCTTTTTCTCTCTATGATTGACTGTTCGCGAGCTCCATTTGATTGCGGCATTAACACCCAAATCTTCGTAGATAGTCTTGACAGTTGAAAACCACCATTTATAATCAACAAAAGCTGACAACCACCCGGTTTTCTTAGGTGGAAACACCAAAGGACCCATTCCTGTACGTCTCTTTAATTGTCTTGGGATGCAGCTGAACTTGAACCGTGCCTCAGATGAAATAAAAAAATAAGGGTTTATATTCTAACGTAAAAGATTGAACCTATGTTTAACACTTTATTGAATGTGGATGGGCATGAATCAGTACATATATATACACACAGATTACATGGTTAGAGGTGAAGAGAAAGATTGACTGATTCCATATCCATCCATCTGGCAACCGGAACCGGAGGTATCTGTAGCACAATGTATTTCTTGCAGTCTAATCCAAAATCATGACAGCGAACCATAATTACATAACATGATAGTAAGGTTACACAGATGCCAACCATAATCACATAACACTGTGGTAAGGTTACAAAGACACGCCCATAAAATCTCGAAAACATCTTACTCCCGGAAATAATCCTTTCAAGTAAAGATGTGCTGAACTACTTATTTCAGGTTAATTGACAAGTTTTTTCTCCCATGGAAAAGAGACCCCGTAGTGATTACACAAGAAAGACCACTGGTCACGACCGCTTATAAGCCTGAATCATTGACAAAATCTTATCGATAGACAAAGCTGTGATTACAGATTAATTCAGCAGAGGGTGTCACTCCAATTACTCCATGGCTAAAACGTAAATCTAAATTCCAACTCCCTGTCAATGCTGCTAGAAGACTAAATCCAGAGATAGGTCGGTGAAAGCCCTTCATTTTTGCTCCATACGAAAAAAACAAGCTGTATAAGACCGGACGTACCACACAATCATTTACCTTCCAAGCAAAAACAAGATAGAAAACATAATCCAATGTTTCTCATCTCCATTTGAAACCATGTATCATAACATTCAAAAGACAAAAGACAGGTAACTTTATGAACATCCTATGCATAAACCTCCCAAGAAAATCTTAGCAACACAACAGACATGATGAAGCACAGCTGCTAGAAACATGAAAAATGAAAAGTCAACATGAAATACTGTGCCAGTAACGCCTTCCTTCACTGCCTTGATCTTGACTCTGCCCGTCTAGCTTCATCTGGCGTCGAAGGAAACAGCTCCACATACCTTGACCCAATTGTCATCTTGTCCTTGCTCATAGCTCTTTTAGCCTCCTCAGCAGAAACAAACTCAACATAAGCCTCTCCAGTAGCCTTCCCATCTGGCCGGCATGCAATGTGTATCCTTTCTTCAACCATCTTGAAATCTTTAAAGAATTCAATTATTTCAGGCTTCTTCACAGAGAAAGGGAGACCTCGCATTTTCAAAATTTCTGCAAATTCCATTTGATCCTTATCATCGAATCTCTTTGCTCTGGAAGGAGGAGGACTTCCGTGGTAATCATTGTCATAAATTCCTTCATAGTTCACCTCAGCAGCAACTGCATGGTAATAATCCTGCCTCTTGCACCTAAAAACTTCCACATACCTACGGCCCATGTTTTGGCGATCTCTTTGCAAAGCAAACTCAACCTGCATAGGTCCTGCAAAGACAACAAAAGCCTCTCCAGTGAACCGCCCATTCTTGTTGACCAGCAACACGTCCACAATGTCCAGCCCAGCAAAGAACTTGAAGATGTCAATATCAGTGCAGTTGAAAGGGAGGCCCCTCAAACGAACCACAGGAAAAGGAGGCTGCTGAAATCCACCACTGTAGCCATAAGGTGGGAAGCCGCTTGTTCCACTGCTCACTGCGAAGTAGGGATGTGATTCCATCATTCTTTGTCTCTTTGAGCCGACCTCGTACCCATCAGAAATCCCCCCGCTTCCCAACATTGCCCTTCATAATCCATACCCAAAAGAAAAGAAAAAAAAAATCCCCACTCAACCTGTTAATAAAACCAAACCCAACCCAAACTTCCCAGACACCTAAAGTTCCTACAGTTTGTTTATTTAAATAAATAAATAAATAAATAAAAGTACCATAACTGAGAGCCCTCATAAATGCAAACGCACATGAATCCCAAGTATTCAGTATAGCAAACAAAAATACAATACACATGGGAATCAAGGTGCTAAGGATAAACACAGAGACAGATTCATCATGTAGCTGAGGTTAGGCGAATAATAGTTATGTAATGGGACACCACAGGAGTTCTTTTGGATTTCTGGATGGTCAGATATACATCTCAATCAACTAGTTAAGTTTCAGAAATACACTAGTTTATTGTAATTCTCTTTATGCAATGCACAAAGATAAATGTGTGAAGCAATTAGCAAATTTAGATCTTTTCTAGTACTAAGTGTTTTTTTTTTTGGGGGATGAACTTTTCAAAAATTACTATGCATCGCATCTAAAGAAATACCAGTCAGGGAAAAAGAATCGACATCTCTTCTCGCGTGGTCTTTTGACAAAGAAAAACCAAAACTATCAAAAGGAAAGAAAGAAAAATAAGGCACAGAGAAATCCATCCAAAAGTCCAATAAAGGCAGTCAACAGATTGGACAACAAATAAAAGAGATTCATCGAAGAGAAAGCAGAGTTGGGAAATCCAATTTTCACGAATAATCCAACATAGAATAGAAATCCATTTTGATCCATCCCAATGTATTTAGAATAGCCGAATTCATTCCCAGACAGACAAGTCTATTTTCGAAAAGCATTAAAAACAAAACCAAAAAAAAGAAAAAGAGGAAAGTAAAAGAAAATGATAGAAAATAATTCGCAAGAAAGAAAGAAAGCAAGATGCATGTTTTGTGTGTTTTTTTTTTTCGGTTGACGATGATGATGATGATGATGTTCCATACTTACCCCCTGGATCCGTACATGTTGTTATTCGCTCGGGCAGGCTTCGTCTTCCTTGGCAACTTTTCCTTGATTCTATTCTATTGATCAGTAGCCACCCACCAACAACAACCACCACCACCACCACCAAGATCTTCAAAGAACCCTAGCCTTAAAAGATTGGAAGAAAAAGAACACCAATTATTTTCTTTATCCTCCTTATTTTTCTCTTCTTAATTTTTGATTGATTGATTGATTGATTGATTGTCAAGGCAAAAGATAAAAGAGTAGAGGAAGAAGAAGAAGAAGAAGAAGAGAGGAGAAGAGGAGAGAAATTAAAACCCTAGCATGCCTTTTTTAACTAACAAGCCTTTGCGCCTTCGCCCCCCACCCCAATCTCCCAAGTTCCTCTTTTTTTATATATCTATCTCTATCTCCACCCCTCTCTCTCTCTCTCTCTCTCTCTCTCTATCCATGCGTTTAAGTAAGTACGTGAGCTGCTAAATCATTTAATCCCTTTTACCATCATTTTTTTTTATAAATTTTAAAAATTATTACTATTATTTTTAATAAAAATCCTCTCCGGAAAACCATCACCCCCCCCCCCCGCACCCCCGGCCTTCCTCCCCCCAAGGCCTCTCGGCGCAGACAAGTTTTTAGCGAACTGCTGTGGGCTGTGGACCGCTGACTCCTGGGCTAAAATTGGGCCGAACTCTCCCCCGAATAAATAAACCTCAGCACCCACCAAGAACAAAGAAAAAAGAAAGACTGAAAATATCTTTGGATTTTGGCATCGCCCGGCACAATTAATATTCTGAATATCAATCTATATTTACACACACACACACACACACACACACACACACGCCACCTTTTTTCTTTTTTTTTTTTTTAATTTCCCAGTTTTATTACATAAGATAAATAAACAAATGGCTGCTCTCGTAATGTGCCACAGTCAGAGTCAAGATGACTATGATTTACAAAATATTCGGCAGGCTTAGGGAAGGGCTCTGTTTTGTGTTTGTTCACAATTTGCCAGTTGATCTTCTTATGTAGCTGCCTCGCGCTGCCATGGCATGCCGTGTGTCTTGGTTTCAACCTTGTTGCATGGGATGGCTTTGCCTTATAAATGCCCTGTCATTTAATTTTGTATATGAAGAAGGCTTCTAGGATTTTTATAATTCCTCATTCTTCTTGGTGTTAGTTGAGGTTTGAGATTAACGTCATCGCTATCATATTCGCGGCCTCCACCCACCCCCCAACACCCCTTCCCTTCCCTCCTTCTCTTCTTTTCATTTGCTCGCAGGCAGCAAAAACTCTGGAGTTTTTGGCTGCTGCACCAAAAGGAGAAGTAACTTGCTATGTGTAATCATAGTTTCTCTGCGGTTTCAATTTTATCGTGAATCTTGGTAGGCATAGGAGCTTCTAACGTATCTATTTGTCATCCAGGCAAGGCAGTGAAATTGACTTTTTGCGATTTATATACCAAAGATTTCTATTTTCGTCGATGAGGTTGAAGTCGGATTGACCATTCAGTTGTTCCGAGTCATTGACAGACTTTAACTGGATTGTTATCTCGGCAACTTGTGCAGCCTCTTGGCAAGATAGTATTTCCACTGTCCTCTGCATCAGACCAAGAAGTTTTCTTTGTTCTGGATTGCATGTATACTTCACACGGAGTTTCCACTTTCTTCTTTATAACTAATATCAGTAGACCGATGACAGATATTACAATCTATGTTCGGGGGGGGGGGGCCGGTTTTCATCATTTTTCGTTCGTTTGTCTCAAAAAAAAAAAAAGTGAAAACAAAAACACACAAATGATAGAAGCAATCCCCTCGTATGCAGTCTGCTAGTGTGCTTTTGGTTTCGAGATGATTACTGTTTTTTCCGTCCTCATTGATTGCCTCTCTACATATATTTTGCAGGAAAACATTTCAGCTTTGAACCGCTGCAGGTCATTGTTAAATAACAATATTATGGTAATTGAATTCTAACTTTGAATTTCTTTGCCAATTATTCCTGTGCTTCATGTAAAAGATTACTTGAAAAAGGCAGTGTCTCTCGTACCATATCTTTTCATCATTTCTAAAATGGTTCTCTCTCTCTCTGTCTCTCTCTGTTTTTTTTTTTTTTTCAAATTGTTGATTCCGAGACCCTTGTTAATTATATGCATATGTTTTCCTTGTTTTTTTTTTTTTTTTTTTTTTTTTTTGGGCATACATTAAGAATTCCTAAAAATCAAAAGAGCAGAAGGTTCTTGTTCGGATATTTTTCTCTATTTTGTATAATTACTTTTATCTTATACAACACCCAAGACACCAACTCTTTAATTAAGTCCTTATTATATTTATATATATGTATAATTAATCGTTACGAGAACAGAGAGAGAGGAGGGGGGGGGAGAGCAACCAATAGGCTGACGGGACAGAGGAATTGACTTTGCTAGCCTTTCAAAAGTAGGTTTGCTTTTTTTTTTTTTTTTTGATTGTCTGTGGCGCCATCCCTCCCGCCCAAACGTGGACTCAAAAAACCTTTTTCAGCCATTCAGTTTCAATCTTTTTTTTTAAAAAATAAAAATTATTATATATATATTTTTTTATTTTATTTTTGGGGTGCATAAACTCATCCAAGAGAAAGAATATCAGCATGCGTTGCCTCTCCTGTTATTAAGTTTCTAAGCCAAGCCCCTCTTTTTCTGAACACGTCCTCGCAACGCAGGCACCCAACGCACGCACGCACGCACGCACGAAGCCTATTCCGCGCCCCTCCCCCACCCACCCCCACAACGCCAGCAGCAACCCCAACAACAACAACAACAACAACGTTATCTCTACCTCCTTTTCTTTTGCTATTTTTTCGCGAACCCTAACCCTAAGGTGGGTGGTTCCTACCTCACCCTTGCAGCGCTCCCCCTGTGTCTCAGTCTGACCTGTTTTCGCTGTTTCTCTGCAGAAGCTGCCATGAAAGGCGCTAAATCGAAGGCTGACGCCACAAATAAGGCCACCGATGTTAGGTCAGTATTTCCTGCTTATTATATTTCGATTTTAATTGTATTTGTTCCCTGTGTAATCATATGATAGCGATTCGGATCTAGGAATTACTTTGTTGTCTGGACCCCTTTTTTTTTTTTTTAATTAAGAAGAGAGAGAGAGAGAGAGAGAGATTTCCTTGAGATCAGAATTGTTTGGCGTTCTGTATTTTGTGAATCGTGGCATTGGATTTATTGTTAGGCTCAAGAGGAAAGGTGCAGGAACTGGCCGGAAAGCGGCTAAGAAGGCCAAAGATCCAAGCAAGCCAAAAAGGCCTCCCAGTGCTTTCTTCGTTTTCATGTATGTTTATTACATCTGTTCTCCGCCAAACCCACCCACCGCGGCGCTCCAGAGGGCGGTTTTCTTCTTTAATTTTTTTTCACTCTCTTTTTGTTTATGAGTTCGCTATTTTATGAGTCTGCTTATTCAATTATTGTGTCCATATCCTTATATAATTTGAATTAAAGGGAGGAATTCAGACAACAGTACAAGGAGAAGCATCCTGACAACAAATCTGTTGCTGCTGTAAGTATATTATTCTTCTCTCCCTGTTACTGTTGAAAGTATTCTTACTCAGACGGAACTTAAAAGAATTTCCTTCGTTTGCATTTGACTCTTTTGTATGTTTTATTTGGGAAGTAATTAAACTTTTCTTATCATTATTATTTTCTTAATTGTTATTATTATTGTTATTGTTCAAAAGAATTGAAGTGTGTCCATGTGATTAATCAGGTGGGTAAAGCTGGTGGAGATAAGTGGAAATCGATGTCAGATGCCGTGAGTATTTTGTTGCAATAAATTCCCAAATTTTGTTGCTTCAGCTTGTTAGTTGTTTCCTTGTAACTTCAATCTCTAAAATTCTATCAGGAGAAAGCTCCCTATGTAGAGGGGGCAGAGAAAAGAAAGACTGAGTATAACAAAAACATAGCTGCTTACAATAAAGGACAGGTAACTTTCTGCTTTTCTCTTTGGAGTTGGCCATTATCGTGAAGAAATTGTTTGTTGTATTACTTGAATGCCCATTAATTGGTTTTCTGTCTGTTATAAAGGCTGGTGGAACAAATGTTGATGATGAATCTGACAAGTCCAAATCTGAAGTGAATGATGAAGGGAATGAAGAAGAGGAGAGTGGGGAGGTAATTTAAGCGGGCAATCATTATGGGAATTCTCACAGTTGGCTGTTTCAGGAATTGAACGCTAATCCTCTTTTTTTTTATTTTTGCTGTTTTCACCCCTCCTATGCAGGAGGATGAGGATGATGAATAATCAATTAGGAGGTGTAGGGGATGGAAGAAGCAATTGCAGGACTGCTTAGAATAGAATGACTTGCACTTGACATTTAAATTTCTGTTTGCTTCTTATGACTAAACTAGGATAAAATTAGGAATTAGCTCCCACATGCTTATGTACTTAATCCTGAAGCTTTGCAGTTTAGTTTAGTTTGGGATTTATATGGTTTTTCATGCTCAGGGCTTTTCTAATAATGTAATCCATTTTTAGCACTGATAGTTAATCAGGAGTGATCATTAATGGCATACCGTGAAAGAATGGTTTAAAAAAACCTGTACTCGCGATTACTTGTCGCTCCCCATTGTCATGCTTCGTGGTACGGTAACTTTGAATAATTGAAATATTGGTGTTGTTTCTATTGGCTTCTGTTTTGTCCCAACATTCTAACGTTTGCAGGAACCATGATAGTTGATACACAATAAGTAGCGGACATTTAAGAGAGAAGGTGAATGGTTTGGAGGATAAGAGGAACGAGGGGTAAGCATGGAATTTGAGGGTAACAAGATTGAAAATTTACACAAAGATATGTTTCCTTTTGACTGTCTAATCACGTACAGCACAAAAATAGTAACAATAAAGGAGGATACAAATTTGCATGCAATGATTCCACATAATGCTAAGAGAATGGGGGGCAACTTCAAGGTATTTGGACTGAGTCCAAAATATATGGCCATTCTGTTGAGCGTCCGATAATAACCACATTAAGATGATACAAATATACGTGCGAGGATGCAAAGGAACATGTAAGAGTCAAGTGGGGCGGTGTACTGATGCATTATTTGACAATGGCCCCGGTATTTCTGGCTAGGAGGCTCGTTTATCTTCCTCTGCAATTCGCAGCATTTCTTTTGCCATGGAAGAGAATGACCTGGCTGTGTCTTGCATCTCCGTAGATTTCAAATTGATGCCCTGCTCAATCAATTAACCAAAATAAGGTTTTCCCTAGGGAAGAATTTGAATCTTCAAAAGTTCTTGCAATGAGAAATATTTGCTTGTTGCTTATGCCCTGCTTGATAGGGCTGAAACAAATGGACACTAATGGAAATGTATTCATTAATGTTCATAAATTTAGCCCAGTTGAAGGACGCAGGGCAGAAGGATGGTTCTTAGATGGTGTGGATACCTGCAACTTAGTCAAATTCTCATGCAGCTTGCTTTCAGCCATTTTGGCAGCACCTGAATCCTGTAGTCAAAAGACAAAAAGAAAAAGACGCTGGTATGCTTGCAAATTTGTTAATTGAAACTCTTGAATCCACAAGCACGAGCACATACAAGGCCGTGAAGGTACCCATTTTTGCTGTTCAGATTTTTGTTTCTTGCTAAAGCTACCCCGGTGAATATATCTCACCTTTTTAATATTTAACAGAACATGGTATCTCATGCTCATTCACATATAAATCCACCTTGCGCAGCCAACATTAATTAGCATTTATGTTGACAGTTGCAGTGTTATGGCTCTGCTAGATGAACCACCAAACCGCCGATAACAAGGTCTGTAAAATATGGGAGTAAAAATTACTTACACCGGCCATAGAAAAGCCATATTTCTGCTTGATTAGATCAACTGCCGCAACTTTATCATTCTGTTCCTCCTCCTTATTGACATTTTTCTCATTCTTGCCTTTCATTCGCATTATTTTACCTGAAAATCGAAGATTTTCTGAAGTCAGCCAGCATATCTTGCTATTATGAGACCACACAAAAGAAATTAGTATAATCCAATACCAATAAATGTTTAACTGACCTCCAAAAGCCTGAATTTTTTTTGCCAATTTCGGCTTATTAAGAGCTCCCAACATGTTCTGATGCTCTTTAGGCTTTTCTCCAGGATCCTCTAGGTCGATGTCATCTTTATATCAAAAAGGACATTATGTACCATAAGTTATCCTAATAGTGTTTCCGTACAAAAAAAAAGGGGGGGAATAAAGCAAAAACCAGAAAATTATAACGAATTAAAGCATATGGAAAAGGATATTGAGAACCAATTTAAGCTGCCTTAAGACCATTATTATTATTATTATTATTTAAACTTCTTAAATTCTAGTGTTAGCTATGAATGGATGCACGAAACACCAAAGTCATCTTAATGGCTCCCATGGACATAAATTCTATGCAATATTCACCAAAAGTCTTATCTTGTGCACATGGATTCCATACCTATATCTAACTCAATCCCATCATCATCCATTGCAATGCTGCCTTTATGCTTGACATCACTTTCAAAGTTCATCACTGAGAAGATTGCTGAAAGCTCTTCAATACTTTCTCTAGTGTCTTCTGTTTCTACCTCAGGAACTTGCTTTGGTTTACTTCCTTTTATGTCTCTAATTACACAGCTGAATATGCCCTGGCATTCCAAAATAAGAAGAGAGAGAATCATCGCTACTTGGTCTCAAAAAAACAATTATCTCCAGAGTAGGCTGTACCTTTTTCTTGTCCTTTGGGGCCATTGACCCAGCGGCAAGCCCTTCTTGTGATAGCATCTGATCTTTTTGGTAGACTTGGCTGACAGAATTCAAAAGCCTAAAAAAGAAGTATGGCAATGGAATAAACTTGGATGCTTGAACGAGTGAACAGAAAGCCATTTCTCATGAAGAAATTACGAGTCATATTTCCTTTGTTAAAATATCATAGTTTCAGATATTTTGAATTTCAATATGAGAGAAAAAGAGATTAATGTCATGTAAGGATCGAGCAGCTGTGTCAAAAGGAGAAAAAGAGATTGCATTTTTTGTTATAAAAACGACCATATTTGGGGAATGGGGGGAGGAAGAAGAAGAAACTTGGATGGAAGCTTCTGGCCAATAGCTATGGATCAAGTATACAGTCTTATGTTTTTGCATGAGAACGTAATGGTGGAATTCACAAGCACATGTACAAACCTAAAGTTTTCCTTTTCGAGCAAAGTTGAAACAACATACATTTCCTGATAGCCATTCACCTGCAGAAGAAGAAAACATAGAATTTACTGTTTATACGTTCAAACAAATGTCACCAAAAGGTAAACAAGGAAATTACCACAATAAGTTCTCCATCCTGTGAACAGCACACTGAACTGTTAGACATGGAATTCAGTTTGGGCGCTGAATGTGTGAAACCTCTTAGTGACAATTCACTTAGCAGCGATAAATCTGGCAAGCACCTTGGATTTCACAAGCAACCAATAGAAAAACATATTTGTCAGAAAGTTGCTAGCATATTGATAGTGTAAACAACAAACTAAACTAGTTCAACTCAGTATGGTGGAAACTTTTGAGGTATGCCTACCCGGTCTTCCACTAAAAATTGGTATTTTCTCAGGACAAGAAAATTTTAGGAGTCTTTAAGACCAAAGTAGTAAGTCTATGGTAAGTTTGCATGTGAGGCCTAGTTGGTTGCTCAATTCCATTGAATATGACGATTTTGCAATTAGCTAATCAGTTTCAAGCATTCCACTCTCCTGTGTGAAATGTGATTTATATTTACCAGAACCACATTGAATAAGGATGTCAAATAATGTTTCAGGAAAAATCAGAAATAGTCTACAAGAGATGCACTGTGTTCTGCTCAGAACAAACCCAGTGCACAATAAGGACTGTTGCATTGTTTTTTTTATAAGAGAAGTTATGATAAGCATTCCATACTTTCCCCAGTCTAATTGTTTGGTGACTTCCATGAAGATAGTTATGAATGATTCCCATCTTATCCAATCCATCTTATAGTCAAAACAGAGAAAGAAAATATCGGCACCTTATTTCAATTTTCCCGGTAGATAAAAGGAGTATAAGGCCAACATCAGATCCTCTATAAAATGAAGAAGCCCAGCAACAGGAAGAGGAATGAAACTTCTTCTTGAAGTGAACCTTCTTGACTCCCTGATGTTAAAAAAGGAAGGGAATGTTCATGCCAATTGAAGCTGATCCATAAAGTGCAAGCTGAGCATGTCGATGAAAAGGTACTACCTGAACAACAGGGTTTAGGGAATAAACATACACAGCTTTCTCAGAACACAGCAGCACGAAAGAGTCTTTTCCATGATCAATGGAATCCCCTTTGCTTACATCTGCACTATTTAGCATGTTGGATCCTCTTGATAACAAGTGTTGCCAATCTGCAAGTGAAAGAAATTCTTATATCTAATTCTTATCATGTAAATTAATTAATATTCAAAAGGAGACATTAGGTTTTGGGATGTTTATAATCATGACTATTGTACAAGACGAGAAAAAATTAAGAAGCTAGTGCCTACCTAGAACCTGCATGGATAAAGCTTTGGAGGGTTTCTTAGGATGAACTGTGGCAGTGCTCAACATGTTTCCAGTATCATTCTCAAGAGCCAAAACTGATGAATCCTTTGTTGCAACCACTAAAACATTCTTCTCAAAACCACGAAGAGAGCAGGTTGTAAACTGTACAGAGACAATGCCAGCAGAAATTTCACTTGCAATGTGCTTTTGATATAGCAGTGTTGGCTGTTCTAGATCAAGTACTGAAACCTGGACATCAAAATTTAGGTACAAAATTACAGAGATCAGTTATTCTCTCCCAATACGAGACAACAATGAAACAATAAAAAGGAGGCAGAGAATGAGAAAACAAGAATAATGAACATACATATCCTTGGTCAGTCCCAATGGCAAGCTGTCCAGAACTATGGCTTTTGTTCATGGAAAGAACGCAACCATTCACTTTAATAAGTTTAATACTCTGGATGATGTGATTATTTCCTTTCTTTGAACTTCCTGAGAAGAAAACAATGTAGAAACATTTGTGAGTACTTTTTTTTACATACATTACTCACTAATTTATAAATCACCTAACTAGAATGCATGAAAGAAATCAGACCCAAACTTATGCATGGTTGGCAACAATCAAAATTCATAACCAAACCGAGACTACCAAACTGTCACATAAAAAGATCATGTTGGATTTAAGGTTGAAAATTAAACATGACTCCTGTGAATAATTTAATCAGTTAACACACCATAACCCAAGGTCATTCACCTTGCAATAGGAACTTAGGGCACTTGCAAGTCTCAGGGATTCATTCACAGGACAGCAAACTCAACACAAAAAGAAAAAAGAAAATAAAGTGAAGAATCAAATACCTTGAAAGGGCAAAAAATTGTTCTCTGAGGCATATGGCTCTGGTTTGAATTTAAAGATGCAAACCTGCAGAATATGAAACATCAGACTACAATCAAGAGAACATCCCATAACAACTAATAAGAAAATGTCTCCTATGTTACAAACAGAAACAATGAAAGAAGTAAATGCTGAACATGGTCATCCGCAAGATATATCAAAATCACAGCTTTATAATATATCAGCTTCACTTATAGCCGTCCATGAAGGCATGATACTAGTATACATTCATGTGCGTACACATAAACATGGAGATAACATGCAATTATTTTCATATATACTATGCTAAATCCGGAAAAATAATGTTTCACCGTTCCATTCTGGTCCCCTGAAATAAGAAGACGAGAATCGCCATCAAAATACAATGCTGTCACTGCTACATCACTTAATGATAAATCATCTTCACTCTGCATTTGGAAAACATAATGAACAATAAGTTAAGCAGAATGATTAAAGGGGAAAAAAACATCAAACGCCTACCTGTTGCTTCAAGGATAAAACTGGGATGAGCAACTGGCAGGAGGCATCCCAAAAGTTTATGGCCCCATCACTGTGCCCAGATATGTACAAGTTTTTGACATTTGTGAACCCGCTAAATTGCCCGAGTGTTCCATCCTTGGGCTTTTCTTCACAAGGAAAAAGGGATGGAAAATTTTTGGCCAACTGAATGTAATCCTACAGGGACAATCATATGGCCACACAGCTTGAATATCAAGAACAAAAACATTAAAAGCAAGATTGCAGACAACCGTAGGCTAAAGCTTTATCAGCAAAGTACCTCCTCTGAGAAACTCAATGGGAATGAATCATTTGTGATGAACTTTGCTACGGTGATGTTTGAGTCAGCAAATGGCATCTTCAACTTGACCTCTTTTGGCAACGAGGGTGAACCCCTAGACTGCGATTGTAAGAGATACCTTTCTATAAAATAATCATCATAAGCATAAATCTGCCCCGATTTCCCAAGGAGGATAAAAGAATCCTGTTTATGCTTGTTATTCTCCGAGGTGCTTGAGATGATCTCCATGTCAATACAAGGCTCTGACAAACGAAGGCCCACCTTGATTGTCCGAGTTTCAGTATGTTCATTTAATAAAATTACCTGCCCACCACAATAAGACCAATATTTCATGATCAAACTATACAGTGCAACATCCAAAATTTGCAGCTTTATCATATGTCAGATCATAAACTTTGTATCTGTGATCTTCTGTTTAGAAAAAGAGCCCAGAGGTTTTCAGACAACTAATAATCTGATCATATGGGAATGATCAGACTTGTGAAGCCAAAAAAATTATTGAACAAAAATAGCCGAGTAATTGTTTCATTTGCAATCATATGTACAACTTTGGCCCACCTGTAACAAGCTTGTGGATGCAAAGTCAGAAGCACCCATTACATAGAGTCGGCTTGCCTTCCCATCTGCATGTAGCCATTTCAAAGATGCTATAGGAATCTTCTCTGACTTATAGCCAAGATTGAGCTTTGATATTGGGACGCAATGAGTGCCACTATCTGCTGTTGTCGCAGTTTTTATATCAGCAGTAGCAGGAATTTTCCAAATGAAAATCTCTCCATTGCTGTACCCAACAGCAACTTTACTTCCAAAAGGGCATGCCCAGCATGCACAAGTTGCACCCTTTCGCTCATGATACAATTGCGGGAAGCTTCCTCCTATTGTAAAAATGGACTTGCCCTCTCGAATATCCCACATTGCAATCAGGCCATCTCTGAATACTAGAAGAATCCTGCATAACAGCATCAATTTATGAAATAAAATATCCAAAAGTTGTTTAAATTTACTCACTTAGACAGGAAATGACAAGTCTATAAGGCTACCTCTTACTTTCAGCTGTTGGTTGAGGCAGTATATGCAAGACAGCAATTTCACTTGAAACTTCATTTGGAATACCTATATGAAATAATTACTTGTATTGAATATTACTCCAATTTACCAATCAAGAGTCAAATATTACACCAAAAGGTTTTGGTGCAATGAAAGGCAGCTCAAATCCACACGAAGAAAAAGGATGAGGATAACCAGAAGTTGAAAGTTGCAATTCATGGAATTCCAAGACAAAAAGGTCAATACAGCATTCACGTATTGTGTGTGCGCGTGTGTGAATGAGAGAGAGAGAGAGAGAGAGAGAGCAGAAGACGGGGAGGATTCTCATTTCTCACCGTGAGAAGCATGGAAGGGTATATTGTATTGCACCTGTGCAATTCGACAAGTTTCTTCATCCAGCTTGAAAACAGAAACATTACCTATTGAATCTCCAACGTACCTGCCAATATGTATCTTACATTTACAGCTATAAATAAATGAAAAGAGAACTAATTTCATGGATGCATGTAACCTCTTCCTGTACATAAGATGAAGTTGAGAAATCACTTACATGAAGGGAGCATGTTGCATGACCGTAAATGAGGTAATGTATTCTTGGCAAACATGCACGTAAGACAACAGCTTCTTGTCAACATCCCAAACCTAAGGTATACCGTGTGTTTAAAGGTCAATACCACACGTGCCTTACATTACATATACATAAGAAACTAAATTTTCGTCAAGCAAATTAACTCGCCTCTATGCGGTTGCTGGAAGTTACATTTAGAAGGATGCCTTTATTCTGAAAGAACTGCACAGAAAGAGAACAATGAATGAAGGAAGGATATCTTAGAAAGTAATAACTAATGGGGTTGAGGCTGTGGTGAGTGTAGGAACCTGTAAAAACTTGCTTGGGAGGGCCTCGGGGGATTGAAGCAGAGCCTGAGTGTTATCTTTTCCAAATAATTTAATTCTTCCATCTCTGGTGGTGAACAGACATATTAAAGCAAACAAATATTGATCAAATAATGTTTCCTTCCCTATCACGAATGAACAATTGTGGGTTTTTTTTAGAGGGGGGGGTGCGCGGCGGTGAGGACTATAGCTATTAGTTAGTGCTGAGGAGTTGCTCACTTGGTAGAAATTGCAAGTAACTTTTGAGGGGGATCATAAGCCAACAGGATGGCTCCAGAGGGTATCCCATAGTGAAAAGCCAACCGTGGTTCTACGTCTCCGGGCTTTAAACCATCCGAATTACCTACCGGCTGCAGCACCCGCGGCCACCAAAAACAAGAAGTTTGTCAAAAACTCATAAATTAGTCAGTCAGTTTTTTTTTTTTTATAATTCTTGATTTCCAATTGGTTAATTTCTACGAAGGATTCACGATCACATGAAATGGAAATTAATTAAAGTTCCAAAAAAATCTGCAAATCAAAAGGGATTCATTTCAAGGGATTGATCGAGAAAACAACAACCCAGCCGGGATCAGTTGACACGGACGTTGGTTACTGTAAAAAAGCAGGAGAGAAGGGACAAGACCAATTAAAGATTTTGTGCCCACCACCACGGAACCAATTAAAGATTACATTAACGTTGGTCTGGTCGAGGACCAAACAATGGCCTCCTCAGCTCACCTGACCTGACTTGACCCGAAAGTAATATCCAATTGACCGTTGAAAGCATTATTTATTTTTAGGGAAAGGTAACCAATGGAGCATCAATGGCAGTGGCAGCACGAAATGGGCAATGGGCCCGATGTCTCACTGACATTGATTGGCTTAAAAAATTCGTCGGTCAATGCAATGCAATCACCTTTGAAATGAACTACGTGCCAGCTAACCCCCTCCCCCACCCCACTACCCGGCCTAAGAAAAAAACAAAAACGGATCAGCACCGGCCATCACATGGACACGTAACACGTCGAATATATAATTATTGATAATTTTGGGTAATCTTAAATGCTAGAATTAATTAAAACCCCCTTCCTCGTCCACACACTAAAAATTGTTTAACAAAACCAAAGAAATCTTTTTCTTTCTTTCTTTCTTTCTTTCTTTGTTTTTAAAAAAAAAAAAAAAGAAAAAGAAGAACCCATAAAGAAAAAAAAAGAAAGAAAGAAGGTTGCTTTCCATCACTGGTACAGTGGCACAGCCATAATTATTTAAGGAAGGTCCAGTTCACCAAGCGAAAAATAGGCCTAGATCGAAAGAAAAAGAAGAAACGGCTAATGACTGCTCCTCGTTTTTTTTTTTTTTTTCTCCTAATGTTTAGTAAACTTTTTAAGACCGCGATTAATCCACATAAAAAGTTAGAAGAGCTAAATCTCATGAACCTTGGCTTAGAAATCGAACTCAATAAGTCAGATGAAACTATATGACCAAAAACTAACCTCCCGAAGCCAAGTATAATTTAACATCAGATTTTATGATAGAGGTAAAATCCGAAAGGCAAACCTTCCATCCACTCCTTTATAAAGTGGGTTCTCCTCTTTCTTGTTGTTGTCAAAGCAAGACATGTGTTGCCCTCTTTCCTGGCATACGCGGCAGCCAAATGGGCTGCCATGGTGGTGTTTCATTTCTTTGGATCTCTAATTTTCAAAAGTAAGATGGGATCCGATGTTTTGCTTACACACAACAGACACAGTTTGTCGCTCTTCCCCCCCACCCGCCCGTGGGGTCACGGTCGAACGGGTCGGCACAAGTAACTTTTTGTTTGGGCTAACAATAATAACCTAGTAATAATAACGACAAAATGAAAATGGAATGTCAAAGAAACTATTCACGAAACGAGAAAGGAAAGGATTGATCCTGGACCACACTAACATAGTATGACCCCAAAAGTTGAAATAATATATATATATATATAATGGGCTTAAACAGAGACCACAGCAAAGAACTCTTAACTCACAAGCCACACGTCGCTTCCCCATATTATGAAGCACAGACTCCTGGAATTTTGGGTCGCGGGAGAGGGGAGCATAGCATGCACCGAGACCGCAAGGGAATCAACGGGGCTAGGCTAGGCTAATATGCTATCTCTATTAAATTGTTAACAAATTCTCGATAATCTGATACGCTAATTGGTCAATATATATATATATATATATATATATATATACATACACGCACATCTTAGTTGACTCAAGGTCAAAAAAAAAGAAAAAAGAAAAAAGAAAAAATCCTCCAGTATTTTAAATCAGTCAAGAAACGGATGTTTCATTTCATGTATGCTAGAAATCCAATCGGCATTACGTTGCTACTCGTCTCAATCAGTTAAACATTCTGTCCTCCATTGCCTAAGAAAGAAACTGAAGATATATATATCTATCTATCTACACACACATATATATATATATAGATACACTCCTAAAATTAGCGTCAAATCAAACTATCGGTCATTTTCCTCCTGTTCATAGGAAATCAGGGAACTCCATCGCACCGTCTGACTACAGGGAACTAATGATATGGTAAAGCAAAACGAATATTATGGTATATAACACCAATGACCAAAAGTATGGTATACGTACAAATGGAGGGAACTAATAATAGTAATTTCCTACTCGAAACATAAAGACCACCGACAATCAGCCTAGATCCCAAAGATCAAAACGGCGATCCGAGCGCAAACAAAATTAGAGGAAAAATCAAGATCATTATCAGAGCTCAAATTCAGTTATATGATAGATACGGCATCTGCTAATCATCTGTTGGCCCTTCTTTCCTAATGAAAACTTAAAAAGCTTTAAGCAATTCATTGCTATGCATGCAGGACAATTCGTGTGTGTGTGAAACTGCAAGTAATTAATAATAAAGTGGAAGGAAGGAAGAAATCATAGATAAAATTTGATGAAACAAAAAAGAGAGAAGATGGATCAGTCGACCTTCTTTGAAGCCTTCTCCACCAGCTTTTTCACGAACATAGTCCAGTCTTCCTAAATTCCAAAGATGATGATTAGTCTTTGTCGGATATTCTTGCTTTGAGATAATAGTCGAGTCCCCTAAGACGCGGTTCGGCGAGAGAGAGAGAGAGAGAGAGAGAGAGAGTAAGAGTGAAGGGACGGTTGATTGCAGTTTCTTTGTGGGCGGTGAGAGAGAGAGAGAGAGAGAGAGGTTTTCTTTCTCTCTTTCTTTTCTTTTATTTCTTGACAAAACAATGTTGGATTTGGGTATGAAAAGTACAGCTGTAATTTTATACCTACAATTCCAAGTCTGTAGGTGGGTCCACGTGCGAAGGAGAGGCCCATTATCAGGACGAGTCAAGCCATTGGCTTTTGGATTCATCCGTTATGGTAACAATTTAAAGCGTAAAAAAAAAAAACAAAACACAAACACACAGACACACATACATAATATAGAAATTTAAAGGAAAATAAAATGGGGCGTTCAACTCAACAGTTCGATACCTCCCAATAACAACAACTCATTTGATAGAAACAATGTCTTGTACAAGTCACAACACCCCAAGTTTACGTTGCTCCCGGTCAGCGTCAACCCAGTTGTCGTGTTTTGAGATGCATATTTCTCTTTTCCGTTGAAAAAAAAAAAAGAGGGGGTGGTGGGGGGGGGGACATTTCTGTGTTGCTTGATTTTGATCTCCCGTACAATAAGCTAGGTACTTTCTTTCCCAATAACTTGACTAGGCTACAGTCCCTTCACATCTCAAAGCTGCAGCAGGATATCTGACAGAACACAAGAGCCGTTTCACTCCCCAGCCCTGCAATGATTCCGTTGCAGTGTTTTGGATCTCTCTCTCTCTCTCTCTCAAATAACCGAATGAACGCTACTTTCCGTTTAGCCTTTGCTCCACTAGCGCTAGATGGCCTGAAGATCTCGGGTCTTTCAGTTACGAGCTTCGGTTAGACAACGTTGGCAAATGACACCTGCCAGAAAGGGCCATTTGGCTTTCACGCGTTGATGCCGCCGGTTTTCATTTTCAATCACCCAAGGAAAGAGTTTATGATACATCATACACATAATATGGGCTGGTATAGAACGCGTGTCTAATGTGTGATGGCTTGGGCCTACGGGTATGGCCTGTGAGGAGGTGTCATGTGGAATTAGATGGACTGAATGCAATCAATCTTACCAACGCCCCAACCCGAATTTGGAGCCTTAAAAATGCAAAAGTAACCCGAAACGCCAGGTTACATAATGTAGGTAGGCCGAGCACAAAGAGTCGGACAACAAAGCTCCCGGTGCGGCCCCAACTTCCCGCCCGGACAGATGAGCTGACCAAAAATAACAATTACCTTTTTTTAAAAAAAAAAAATTAATTGTAAAAATATTTATCATTTCATTTATAAATCAATTAAAAATTATTCATCATAAATTTTTATTTAAATTATTTTATAAAAAAATCCATCATCTTAATACTAATATCAAACATTGATGACATTTTTACACAATTAATTACAACAATTATCAAATTTAAAATTCAATGTCAACACTTCAACTCAATCAGTTACCCAACATATTACCCGTTTATAGGGAGAAACTGCACATGAACAATGAAAAGAAAAAACAAAACTCCTCCACATCCTAAACTATTTAGAAAAGAAAACAGAGAGGGGGGAGGCAAAAGCCTGGTGTGTTAACCGTTTGACATTGGAGGCGTTCAGCCTTGGAGGAGTTTGATTCTCAACAGGCAACAAATTTTAGCAAAGTACACTTTAATCTTTACATTTTCAGATATTATATATTGAAACTCAAAAAGTTTCTTTTTATCTTTTCCATTAATTCCAATTTTATTCTGTGCCATGATGGATTCACGCCCTCTCACATGTTCTCTTGCAGTGCTTCTTCTATGGCCACATTCGACTCTCTCTCTCTCTCTCTCACTCATTAGATGGTGTGAGTAGTTTCATAGTGATTCTTTAAGGAAGTGTTGTAATAGAATGAATGAATAGATGAATGAAAGCGTTGGAGAGGCCCCGCGGGG